>CAHIKZ030000273.1:2657500-2737500 GCA_903632075.3 Acanthosepion pharaonis
ATATATATATATATATATATATATATATATATATATATATATATATATATATATATATATATATATATATAAAAGTGAAAATAAAGTCAACACTTAGAGGTGACAGTCTGTTTCATGCTATATGTAATTGTCAGGCCTGACGATTGCATATAGAATGAAACAGACTGTCGCCTCTAAGTGTTGACTTTATGTTCACTTTTATATTTACACACGCCTATCTCTGATATTGAGTACTTTATCCCATAAATATAGTACACCTTTAAGACTATATTTATATATATATATATATATATATATATATATATATATATATATATATATATAAACGCACACACAGTGTCCAAAAAATGGACTCACTCTTTAAATGACAATAAATGCAGTGTTTATTGACTTGCCACCAAGATTAAATAGTTAAAATGAAGAAATATTAATGTTTATTGACTTACAAAGAAGGCTAACATTTTAAATTAAATATTAAATGAAATTAAATGCATAAATCTGAAAAAAAAAAAAAAAAAACACTTTATAGGAAGTCAAAAAGTGAATAAATGTTTTTGGGACACCCAGTGTGTGTGTGTGGTAGCATAGTGAAGTAATGGATAGCATGTCAGATTGAGGAATCAGAGAGCCTAGTTCAAATTCCAGCCGAGTTCATTACATTCACTTATGTGCTAATACCATTGGGAAAGGTATGAATCCATCTCTTCTCCTCCCAGTCATGGATAAATAGCAAGACAGATTAGGTCGTATATCCTTGAGAGGTAAATTGTTTAGGAGAAGGACATCTTTGAATTCAAAACCTGTGGAGGGTCATTTAGAGACCTTGTGGTATACTGTGTGCCAGTTCTTGGCTCTTCCAATAAGTCTGGTTGGTTTTCCACAAGCCTTCATTACTATAATCAAGTGATATGTGTGGATAGTCTGTCTGTTGGGTCTAAGAACTGAGCTGTTTGACCCTCATACATCAAAAATGATGAGAGTCCAGTGTGTGTGTGTGTGTATATATATATAATGAACGAGCAATGAAAATTGATTTTATTGTCTTCTTTGGGACAAGCTGCATTTTTACAAAATAAACACCGAAAATAATTACATCAAATGCTCATTACTTCACTCTTAAGTTCTACCAGTTCAGATCTTTATAGCTAGGACTCGCCATGCTATGTCCACAAAGTCAAATCACCCATATTTCCTCCATAACTCAATTATAAGAAAGAAGTTCCACTCACCTTTTTTTTTCTCAAAAACTGATACTTTATAAAAAAGACTCCATTGGGAATGCTTCTCTGAACACTATAATCTTAACCTCTTCAAGTCAAAGAGTCAGTCGTTTATAACATCTGTTGTCTATGACATCTTGCATAATAATAGTAATAAGATTGAACAATGACAGATGATTTCACTCTCCTCTTTGAGTTATGCAGTGGGCAAAAACTTCCCTATAAAACGTTCAAGATAGGACCACTTGAGAACACCCAAAAATCAAATAGATTATATATCTTGAAAACAAGAAATATTACATTGTTATTATTGCACTTAATAGCTAATGCGAAATCTTTTTAGTGAGTCAGCTAGCAAGAGACATGAAACTTCAATCACCTGCTGTACTCACAGATTGACAGCTGTGAGTATTCTCTGTACTGAGAAGGTCAGCACATGACAGCAGTCTTTTTAAGATTGACAGCCGGCTTACAGGAAGCACAAATATATAAGAAGCAATCCATTAAATGCTATATCTCATTTCGGACAAAAAGCGATAGTTACAAGAATCAGACATTTGTCTGATGCCCAAGAGCTAAACTTTTGATGCCATCTAAAATCAGCATATATCAGACAATGTGAAGACATTATAAAGCACCGAAATTACAATAACGGTGGCTAGAACTCCTCTCACAATCCATCAACAGTGAGATGATGAACCAATGGATGATCTATGAAACTAGAAATATGATAGTAAAACAATGTTGCTAAGGAAGATTACATGTTAAATCTGATGAATTATTCAAACTAGTATCCTCATCTTTGTTTTGGTTACTATATTGTGATTGGTAGGCTCACCAACCTTCACCAAATATATGTTGCATCAAGTAATCTTTAATTACTTTAAATTTTAATTAGTCTGTCAACCATGATCTTTAAAAACTTAAATGCAAGGTCGATCATTATCTGCTTGTTCTTTTATTGTCCTTTCTCACCAGTAATGTCTTTTTAGTTTCTGTTACTCTTAGTAACGGCTTGTACCTTGATAGCTTTTTCACCTTATTTGGGGTAAAAATGATTAAAAAATTTTTTAAATTTATTTGCCTTGTCAATGATCCAAATAATAAAAAAATCCATCTGAGAAACAATTTTTTTCAATAAAATCAATGAAAAGGTAAAATATATTTTTTTAAATTTCTGTTTCACAAATCTTTGTTATTTGGATCATCGGTGCTGAATTGTTATGCAATATCTAATCCCCTATATGACAGTGAACTCTGGGATAATCTCTTAATTAGAGAGTTAAGGTGACATGGTTCTGATGATACTACGGAGATGCCATAGATGGAACATGTGATCAAAAAGGAAATTTAAAGGAAAATAGGAGCTACAAGGAAACATATGAACAATCAGACAGTTGAAATTTCTGGGACACATAATGAGGAAAGAGGGCCTGGAGAGATTAACACTCACAGGACATACTGAAGCAAGAAGAAACAGCAAGTAACCTACTTTAGGATTTTGTGTGAAAGGATTGCAGAACATGAAAAAGAGGGATGGTAAAGAGTCAAAAGTTAATTAGATCAACAAAAAAAAGGAAGCTGTAGAGAGTCATAATCTTTTATGTCTGGAAGAGACATGGTACATAAAAAAAGTTGAAAACTATAATAAAAATTGGAGATTACCAGAAGTGATGTGTACACATTGACTGAAATGTACTCAATGGTTGCAACAACAAAGATGAGGATACTAGTCTGAATGATTTATTAAATGATAACAATATTTCAGTTCAGAACTTTAAGTACAGTTTGAGCTTGTCTGCTTTATTGCATTGATAAGAGCATTTAGCTAATATTAAAAAAAATACTGGCCTATCTTGTCATGGTATCATGTTCGCAATCATTTTTCCAAGCAGTAATTTTTTTTTACAACCTCCCAAAGAATTTAATACTCAATGTGTAAAAGGCTTTTATTGGTCTACAGACACATTGTGCAAACCAATGACCAGCTTTATGTATTTTTCCGATAACTCACACGAGGTGAGCAAGTAATTTCCTTGTTAATTTGAATAAAGTTTACATGCATTATAAAAGGTTTTGGTATCATTCCCTGGAGCCGTTCTCCATTCACAGAAAGAAAGAAGACACTGATATGCAGGACAAACATTTAAGCCTTTTCCTTTGCATAGTAACATCCTTCAACCATCTTGGTCATCTTCATAGAAGTCTTTAATTCAGATCTCCTACAATAAGGTTGTTTCAGAATTATTCACCAAATGAGAGATTCTTAAACATAGATACCATCTTGGGTTGATTTTGTTTAGCAGCATATCAACCTAGATGGGTTATTTAATGCTAAAATCTAAATATTTTGAACACAATTTTATGGCTTCAACTAAATATATACTATAAATAGGTATTATTGGCATTATTTTTTTAATATGTATTAATAATATTCCAAATATATTTTTATACCTTCATAATGTTTTGTTTTTGTTTGGATGGTTCACTATTTACCCATAGCTGGGACACTAACAGGTACTACCATCCCAGGTCAGAGTAGACCTGGGAACAGCAGCAATGATGAGGTGGTTCCCCACTCCACAAACCCTCCAATTTCCTGATCAGAAGGTGCAATACAGATGGTTGCAGAGAGTAAGTGAGAGAGACAGATAGTTGCAGATGGCGAGAGTGAGTGAGAGAGACAGATGGTTGCAGATGGCAAGAGTGAGTGAGTGAGCGAAAGAGGCGGGCAGAAAGTGCAAGTGGGAGAGGCGGGCAGAGAGTGCGAGTGGGAGGCGGGCGGGCAGAGGTGTGTGAGTGGGAGAGGCGGGAGAGAGGCAGAGTGGGGAGAGGCGGGGAGAGAGGGCAGAGAGTGGGAGAGACGGGAGAGAGGCGAGTGGGAGAGACGGGAGAGAGAGGGGAGTGGGAGAGGCGGGCAGAGAGTGCGAGTGGGAGAGACGGGCAGAGAGTGCGAGTGGGAGAGACGGGCAGAGAGTGCGAGTGGGAGAGACGGGCAGAGAGTGCGAGTGGGTGAAACTAAGTGAGATATACAAATGGATGCAAATAGTGTGAAAGTCATATTAAGTGTGAGACAGACAAATAGCATAATTCAGAAACATATATTTAAAAAAAAAAAGAGCATTTTCAGAGTAGCTTTATTATTATTATTAATAATAATATTATTTACATAGATTCATCCTCTTCCAATTGACAGTTTTTCCAAAAGTGATTCCTTTCTTCCAAATACATTTTTGTCAATAAGTTAGTGCCTCCAGTATAGAATGTTGAAGGAGAAGTGACAGTTTGGCTTACATTTTTTGTTCTTAATATTTTTCAAGGAACACATTAACTATAAATAATAGCTGCAAGGTGAAAACACTGTGGAGTGGATGGTACAGAGGGGATGCAAGAAAGAGAGGGTAAGTGAGGATAGGTAAAGAATGTGAGAAAGAGGAAATGAATGATGAAGAGAAAAAGAGGAATAGAATCTGATGAGGCAAGGAATTCGCAGAAAAAAGATCAGACTGACTGACAAAGTAATAGAGAGAGACAAAAGATGGAGAAAGGAACAGAAAAAAGAAAATACAAGTTTGTGTGTGTGCTAAAAAAAAAAAAAAAAAAAAAATGAAAATGTAGTGGGCGCTTGAGAAATAGTGAGGAAAGGAACATGACAGAAAAAAAAAGAAAAAAAACAAAAATGGAAATGAAAAACAACCGTGAAAGACAATGCCAGAGATAATATCCAAGAAAGAAAATATAAAATTTAAGAGAGAGAAAGATAAAAACAGTGAGAGATATATGTTTAAAAAAAAAAAAAAGAAATGAAAGTAAAAATATTACATCTGTGAATGAGGGAATTGATTGATTTATTTGTTTTTGATGGTTTATCAACCCTTTGTGGATTATTTAAAGCTGAAACATGGCGTTACCAAGCAGTGTGAAAAAGAGAACAAGTATGAGAGGAACTTGTATGCAGGGAAAAAAAATGGCTGAAGGAAAATGAAAGCCTTAAAAGGAAAGTTTATAAAAATAAGAGAGAGAGAGAACTAGATATTAGCTTATTATTCTGTAACAAGTACTTAATAGATATAAAAATATGTGTGTCTGTGTGTGAATAAAAATGTTTTAATGTAGAGTCCAAGTATAATTCATCTATGGCCAAGTGGGTATAATGCTAGTTTTCTGATTATGAGTCCCAGGTTCAAATCTCACCATGGGCAATCTGTCAAAGATATAGACTGTGTGAACATAATAGAACACTGTATGGAGACTTCACTCCACTGTTATGGTCTAGACAGTCAGATGCAGAGGGTGCGAGACAAGCAGAGTGTGAGAGAAAGATGTAGAGTGAGATATACAAATGGATGTAAATAGTGTGAGATTTATGCAAAGTATGAAATAGACAAATGGTATAAGGCAGAAAATTGGATATTTACAAATAAGGAAGAGTGAAACTGACAGTCACCATACAGTGTTGATTCCTAAGTCTACGATTTCTTTCTTTAGAGAGGTAGATATTGATAGATAGATAGATACTGATATGGCGAGAGATAGATAGGGATACAGTGATGGATGGATACATAGGAATATGGTGATAGATAGATATGGACATGGTTTTCATTCTTGACTTAAGCTGGATCCAAAATTAATTGTTGTAACTCCATGCCTCAAAACACTGATCAAAATACATATTTCGTTGATATTTTTCATAAGAAGAAAAAAAGAAAGGAAGAAAGTAAATAAAGAATGAAATAAAATTAACATGGCTAGTCAGGCTGTGTAAGATCTGAGCCCTATTGAAGCTGGAGACACACTTAATAGGCAATGTATTTCTTGCTTTAATTTTGTAAATAATCTTTAATAACTTGTATGCCCTATTTTTCAAAGAACACATTTTTATTTCAACTTATTTTTTCAAATATCCATTTTAAATAATTTATTCTGTACAGTATAAAAATTTTTTTTAATGGAATGTATCTTTTGAGAAAGGGTAAATTAAATTTAGTTGGTGAAAATCAAAGAAAGAGTGTGACTCAGGTATTGTTGAGGAAATATGATATCATTCAGCAGTACTGATCATAAATGTACAATAAATTAAACTAAAAATTCACTGAGAGAGAGAGAGGGAGATACATAAACACACTCAGCAACTTGATAAATAGGCTATAAAACAATAAAAAATGAAAAAGGGGGAAATAAACAAACATATCAAAGACTGTGTCCTCACTCTTTTCTTAAATGTCAGTAATTTTTTTTTTAAATAAATGTTTATTTTTAGAGAATTATTACAATTAATATTAAAATACCAAAATGTGTTTTTTTAAATTTCATGCATAGAGATTATTAAAAATTATATATTTTAGTTAAAGTAAAGGAATCATTTTAGTATCTAAGTTATACCAATAGTCTATTTTGTTAAAGATTGTAATGAGCCCAATAAACATTGATGACCTAGAGTCACCACTGATAGAGATGTAAGTGACTGACTGAAAATGATAGCAAAAGGTGCGGCAGTCTGATTGTATGTATATAAGACGTAAGCGAACAAGTGACTTTATTGGTGCATAAATAATTGTATGGTTGCTTTACTGCATGTGTAATTATGTAAAAATGACACTCAGTATTTAAAAAGTACTTTATTGTCGATAAAGAATAGCTAATGGGTATCATTGTAGTTTGGAATAACATTTCTGATTTTCTTCTGATTATCTCTCTTTTGCTCTGTTAAAAGCAATTGTTTATATCTGGCGGGTATCACAGATTTTGCAAGACAACATTTTTTTTTTTTTTTTTTTTTTTACTCACTCTGGTGAATTGGTATTAATGAATGTCATCAATCATATACTGGGGGCGGGGAGGGGGGGATCTCAGAATTTTTCGCCCATTAAAACTTTCTGCTACTACTTGAATCAAACCCAGTATTGTAAATAGAAGACTAAGCAAGAATTCTGTATTTCATAAATAAAAGACTGACTGTTCAAGGAAAAGGCAATTTGTTCCAGTTTCAAAATGTCTTTTTTGTTTTCCTTTTGCCAGGAAGATATGTTGTAATATAAACAATACTCAAAAATTTAGAACTTTCTACCAACTCTAACTGCTGGACTATATCAGCAGATACTTTATTTACTAAGCTTCCTTTCAGCTAACAGAAGATGAAAAAAAAAAAGCGGGAAATTTAAATAAAAAGATTGTATTGCATCAATCTCCTAAGTGGGGAGGTTTTATCAACATTCAATATTATGTTGTTTTTTAGTTTTGTTTTTTTTTTTTTATCTGGGTGTGTGCTTATGAGAAATACCCAAGAAGGTTAGTTCACAGTCTCATGCTAGACATTTTTTTTTTTTTAGAATCTGTCTTGCACAATATAAGTCTACCACCTGCCTATGCTTAGAATATTGCTGCCACATATAGTCCATTTCTCTTGCTATATATTTACAGATCCTCGATAAAATCCAAAGAATCTGCAATATTATTGGTCCTGACATGGTGTCTCAGCTTCACTCACTTTCCCACTGTCATAAAGTTGCCTCTCTGTGCCTTTTTTATAAATACTTTTTTTTTGGTAATTGATGAGCTCTTTGCTATGGTACCTAGACTTTATGAATTGAGCACAGTACTCGACTGGCAGTGGAGTCACATCAAGTTTACGGATGGAGTTGGCTAGATGTAACCCTAAGTTCAATGCTAACAGTTTCTTGCACTTCTCACTTTTGGAACTCGTTTCTGACTATGCTTTCCAGTTAACTTTAATCTTCAAAAACTTAAATACAATGTCAATCACTATCTACTGACCTCCTGATTACTCTTCTTTTGTTCCCGCTCCTTAGTAAATGTTTCTGTTTTATAATTCTTCCAGACCCGGTAAACCCTTGTGTCTTAGTGGCTTTATAGCCTTGCTTCGAGTGAACTGAAGTTAAAAAAAAAAAAGAAAAAACTAATTCCATCACTAAACAAATCATGTTTTTCTTAAGGATATTTTTTTTTTCCTAAGCAACTTAAGATTTGACCAGAAGTTGAGTTGCTTGATTCTTATGCAAGAATTAGTACTCAAGATGCTTAAACTGTTGCTTTAACATGTTATACTCAGGTCTAATAAATAAATAGAAATCTATTTCACTGTAATTAAAATAGTTGATTTGAAAAATTTTTTATTACAATATGGGAGGGAGGGTGAATATATAAATTTATTTTTATCAGAAAAATTTCTGGGAAAATTTTTTTCGTGCAACACATTTCACCTTTTAGGACTCCATCAGACTAAAGTGGTGCTTACATTGATGTGACTACACATGTGCATGGAGGAGAGAGTTTTTTTGTTGTTTTTTTTTAATATGTACTTAGGTATATCATCTAGCTGATCTCATTTAGATCCTTTTTCTTTGTTTTTATCCGTTTTATTATTAAGAATCCCAAATTGTGATAATAGAAGATCTCCCATGAAAGGTGAGATGTTCTAAGAACCTGAACATAAATTTACTGTAGATGATCTAGCAATTAAAGCGATTTCTATATATTTTCATGTAAGTAAATTGCTTTTTCTTTTAATTAGAGTAGCATTTTTTTTAATCAAAATTATAGTCAGATTCATTAAGGTGACCACCTAATGAATTGAGTGCGTTTCGTAAAATATCCTTTTTGTATTCATATAATCTTTTATTTAAATTCCTTGAGGTTTCTCCTATGTATTCCTTGTAGCAATTATTACAGGTGATACAGTAAATACATCCTTCAAGTTTTAACTTATTTTGTTTTATATTAATTAATTGAATACAGTATAAAATAAATTAATGTATTTAATTTTATATTTTCCTTTCCTTTTTTCAGTTTCTTTGAGTTGCTTACGCTACAATGACATGAGTAGTAGAGTTTTTTAAGAATTAGCCAAATTTGATTAGAGTTGCTTATTAAAAATTCATGAATGAAACTGTGGGAAATGATTAATTTATTTTTTACAGTTTATCAACGGCTTGTGGGTTATTTAAAGCTTAAACATATTTCAGATTGTCAGAAGTTGCTTACAGTACCCAGTGTTCTCAAGTGGTTTCCCATCTAAGTACTAACCAGGCTTGATGCTGCTTAATTCTGGTGATTGAATGGGAATAATGGGTTTCACTGTGATTTGATCATGGGCTGAAAATTGTGGGGAACAATGACAGATGAGCATTTCTTAAATTAGGTAATTAAACTTTACTGTGATGGCTTCCTGTGGCTCACTGGTAAAGCTCACTTGATTTGAAAGTGGTTTTCAAATTAAAAAAAGGGATTTTTGGTTCACTTCATCTTAGAAGGCATGTACAACTTTATCTTTAGGCTGGTAGACAATTTCACCATTTAAAAAACAGGGACATCAATTCAAATACAGTTTCCCACTAAATATAATGTTTATAATATGTATGATTACTAATGTGAAATATCTGAACAAAGTATACAAGATGGAATAGGTGAAGAGTGAATTTACTATTGTAGTAATGGTTTGCCAGACTAACTTGCTAACCATGGTAAGGCACCTAATCTGTATTAATATTTGCTAAACTGAACTTAGTATAGAACATGCCCACAACAGTGAGACACCAGTGAAGAGTGAATTTACTACTATAGTTAATGGTCTGTCAGATGAGCTTGTTAACACTCAGTAAGTCAAATACCCAACTTTCTTTGTTCAGATAATTAATTTATGCATAAATATATTTTGGGGAATTCAGCAAAGGTAAATTTAACTAAAGTGTCCAACTTGAATTATCAATCAATTTACAAGAATAGAATGCCATTAGTTAGGTCGATAAAGCATCGTAAATTGTATCCGTGAGCTTGGGCAGTGTTGGAAATCACATCTGTTAGCTGGAGGAAGCATTTCAAGTCATATTAGGATTTCTCTTGATTTTAGGAAAATCTATGACAAAGTGGAAATTTTTTTTGTGTGACATATTTCATCCTTTAAGACTTCATCAGACTAAAGTGATGTTTATGTTGATGTGATTGCACACATGGAGAGGAAATGCTGAAATTTTAAATTGGAATTTTGAAATGCTTCTTTTATATATATATATATATATATATATATATATATATATATATATATATATATATATGTTGCAGACTGTACTATAGTACTGTTTCGCTGTATCACAGCTCAGCAGTGTGATTAGACATCCGAATGCCTCAAGCCAGGACCAAAACCCGACCGATTTGATATCATTCAGAGTTTCTACCACTGAGCCATCATCATTCGGCATAGAGAGACAGCTAATTCTAGTGTATTGTTTTTACGAATGTAAATAAATGTCAATCAGACAGAGTGCTCCATTCATTTTACTGAAGAGCTTTGCATTAGTGCAGCTGACTGTTGTTTATAGAATCTTTCAACAATGATCAATTGAAATATATTTTCAAGAGCTTTATATACATATATATATATATATATGTCTGTGTGTGTGTGTTGTTTTGAGTATATAGTTGAGTGGATTCCATTTAGGTTCTTTTTCTTTCAGTTTATGTTTTTATCCCTTTTGTTATTAAATATTCCACATTGTGATAATAGATCTGCCAAGAAAGGTGAAATGTTCTAAGAAACTGGACATAAATTTACAGAGTACTAAAGTGATATTGTGGCAAACTTTACTTAGTTTAAGCATCTCAGTAGGCTAAACCTTACCATAATTACTTATCTAGCTATTAAGGTAAAGCATAAATGGCAGAGGTTAAATTTGTAATTAATTTCCTACAGGGTGATTACTGTTTTTATTTCTTATCCATAGTGAATAATGAAGCAAAGATATCTTTTCTTAAAATAGCAAATTTATTTGTTATACTTGGTCTCCATTAAATTCAGTTTAATAATTGTTATTTTGTACAATTTAAACATAATGAATTAAATGTGTGTGTCATGGTTATCAACATGGAAAGTAGAATTGACATTAAAAATTCATTATATTCAGGCTTGAACAATTGATTCATTCATTTTCTCTGGTTTATCAACCCTTTGTAGGTTATTTAAAGCCAGAAAATAATGAGTGTTTCATTAAGACAGATTATATATAAGGGTGTTTCATTAAGAAGGATCAAAGTCAGCAGTAAATAAATCAGTGTTATTGGTGAAAATGTATTTATTTCTCTATTGGATCATATTATTTAAGTCATGGCAATTATGTGTGAAAAATAATATCACCCAAATGTCCACCAAATCTTAAAGAAAAAGAAAAAAACATTAGACACTTAAACTTAATTCACATTAAAATCGGTCCAAGTTATTGGAACACCCTTTATTTTTAGATTGTAAGATTTTTTTTAGAGATACTAATGCTTTAGTGATACAAGTCTTACTAATTAACCCATAGCTGTAGGGAGAAGAGGTGGATTTATACCTTTCCCAAGTGTATTTGCATGTAAGTGAATATAAGGACCCAACATGTACTGGAACTCAGATCTCCAATTAACAATTACAAGTCATTATCCATTACACCACCTACACATCCAAGCTAACAGTACCTGGTATTCCAAAATGGTCACCAATCTAGATATTGACCAGGCTCAACATTGCCTAACATTGGTGATCAGACAGGAAACGGTGTTTCAACATGATGTGGCCCTAACACTACCTTTGCACAAAAAGTCTTAGGAAAGAGTATGAATCAGTGTCTTTTCTCCACAGGTATGAGTTAAATAACAAGGCAGACTCAGCTCTTTAACCTTGGTTAGTAACCAGTAGAGGAAAGAAAACTGAATTCAAATCTGGTTGACATAGGACAGGCAATTTCATTCAGTAAAAACTACTTGCTATAGAAACAACAGCAGTAACACCTAATATGGTGAAGCAATGTCTATACTACTAACTGACACCGCATAGAGTTTAATGGCACTAGGAAGGAGGGGAAACTTTTACAGAAAAATGTTCATTAATTAATTATTCAATACAAGAGTAATTAATTTGAATATTATCTAAACAAAATTTTAATTTTTTTTTATATACAAAGACCAAATTTTAGTATTTACTCTTTTAGTGATCTACTAAAAAATATCTGAAAAAAAATTCCATTTTATTAAGCTATATTATTTCGTGAGATATTTTTTCCTGTCTTTTTTTCTTTGTTGTCTTTTGTTTGAACTGATAAGTGAGCAACTGGATAACTGACACCTCATACTAACTGTGATCAGTCTAGTTTATAAACACCACAAAACACAAGTGATGAAATACCATCATAAAAGCCTGGGTTGTGAAAGGGCACTGGCAAAAGAAAAATGCTTGAGACAGAGATAGTTTACACAGAGAACCCAAAAAAGATACTCTTCAGTGTGTTCTGTCACAAGGCAAGACAAAAAAAATGTCAAATGAGAGGTTAAATGGTATAAGGGTCGACTGCATAAAGGTCAATCTTGTTTTTGTTTGACTTGCCCCTAAGCTGCTTGAACTTTATCTATGGGATTAGACTGCTTGATACACTCTCACAAAATGAACCCTTGATAACTTTGTATAGAAGAGAGAAGAAAAAGACAAAGATGAGACCAGAATATGCCATGACTGCCACAACAGATTTTTTGGAGTTTGATAATCAGATAATGTATGTGTGTGTGTGTGTTTGGTAATAGAAAAGTTTAAATACCAGTAAAAAGGCACAAATTAATGATTTGACAACAATGCCATATAAAATATTACATGAAATCAATAAGGAAACAGTGGCACATGGCACACACTGTAAATCAGCTTTTATATAGCAATTACTTTAAATCAAAATATATTGATGAACTTATGAATGAAAATTTGTAGTAGTAAAATAATAAAACTGAAATTATTAGAATTTAATCATTGCTATAAAAAAAAATAATTTAAAAAAGGAAGAGAAAATTGGACCCCCACCCCCAAAAAAAGAAAAAAAATACAGCCACCATAAATGGTAAATTGGTTGATTTTTTTTATTTAGTGGCATATCAACCTCTATGGCTATTTTTTTTAATGCCAAAATCTAAATATTTTCTACACAATTTTATTTTATTTTTGAAAATAATAATGGTTTTAGTGAAACAAGTCTTACTAATTAACCCATGGAGTGGAGAAGAAGTGGATTCATACCATTCATAATGGTATTTCTGCATAAGTGAATATAACAAACCCAACTGGAATTGAAACTTTGCTTTCCAATTATCAATTCAGGGCCTTTATCCATTACACCATCCACACCCTCTAGCTTACAGCACCTGGTATTCCCACATGGTCACCCATCTAGGCTCAATGTTGCTTAACTTTGGTGATCATATAGGAACCAATGTTTCAACATGATGTGGCCATAAGCCAAATGGCAATAAGAAAAAAATAGAAATATTAGAAACAGTTGATTGGTTTTCATTTGTCCCTTATTAGATCCGATCGACGAAATAAAATACTCTGTACAACTTAAAGAAAGTTTGAAGTGGGGGATGAAGATAAGAAATACACATAAAATATGGCAATTATTTTTATTTTTTTAATCAAGTCACCCCAATGCTACTAAGACACAAGAGCCTACTGGGAGTGAAAAAGAATGAAGACTTTAGAAGGAAATAGGAACCCAATCCTAAACAGGAAACAAGGGATAAACCTGTACCCCTGTTCAAAATAGCCAGTGATAGGTGAACCAATCTATTCCTATGTGTCTTTCTTATTCTCATTTCCTTTATTTAATCACTGTACACAGTAATTCCTTGATCAGATCGAGCCAATGAGAGGAACAAAAACAGGTCAGCTATTTCTTGGTTTCATTTTATTTTATTTTATTTTTTTTAAATATGTCTGTTTTTATAGCATTAATTAAATTTGCTATCTCAAATAAATAAAATCTTCAAATTATTAAAAGTTATTGCAGAGCTTTAACCAAAATTAAATTTAATAGACAAGAATCAATTTTAAGACTTTAAATATTTACCAGAGTAACATGACAATAAAATCCTCATATATTAAATGCAATAAGTATATATTTCATAAGAAATAATGTTAGATTAAAAAATCCATTAGTTGCTTGAAAATTACTTTACATTTGGGTTAAAAAAAAACCAAAAAAACAATGTTAGTAGATAGAAACTTCAAAATGTTCCAGCAAGACAGATGCAGTTCTTAAATCAGGTAATTAAACTTGGCTTTGCTATAATGTCTTCCTATTTCTAATTGTAAAGCACACTTGACTTAAAAATGTTTTACCAGATTAAAAAGAAATACAGGTTTGCTTCCTCCCAGGAGATATTTTCTTTCACAAGACTTTCCATCTCTAGACCAGTAGACATTAACTTCACTGTTTAAAAAGCAGGAATATCTACACAACTATGTGTACCCACTAAATATGACATTTATAGTAATGTTATATATATATATATTACAATGAATCATTCATACAAAAAGTAAATTGATAAAGTTAGTGATATAAAATGACAAAATCCCTTTGCTAACAAAATTTTAAAAGCTGCGTTAACCTACTAATCACATGATGAATGCTATGATACTTGTTTTTTAAAATCATAAGCTGTATAAGGTTTTTCTTTAATACAAGTACTTTCAACTGTACATTCAGTCATCTTCAGGCATGGAAATTACTTTGTTTTTGGTAAAATTCAGGTAGCCTCTGAGATGAAAATAAAACAAATATATATATATATATATATATATATATATATATATATATATATATATATATAGGTAAATAGCAGGACAAACTGGGTTCTATAGCCTTGTGTGGCAAACAGTCTAGGAAAAAGTAACTCTGAATTTAAAACTGTATGTAGCCCTGGTTGTAGCACATATTATACAGTTAAAAATTTGGAGTTGGAGCCTCTAAGGCAGTCCGTCGTTGATTTCAACCTCATTCTGGCAGCCCCTGCAACGATGCTGGTGCCAAACTGTAATGGCCTTGCTGTTCCTTTGGATCCATCAGCAATGTGGAGAATGGGGGCATGTTGCATGGGCCACATCTCCATATCATCCTTCCCAGGCTTGATCCTACCTTACAGATGGGTGGGATCAAATCCATGGTCATTGATGATGGGCAGAGGCCTATCTGATATATATGCTTTTAAATATATAAAACGTTAAACAAACAAAAACACAAGAATGCAAAGCAAATTACGAAGCAGTCATATATAAATAAACACAGAAAATGAAAATTTTATTAAAAAAAAGAAAAATGAAAATATAATTTGTTGATTTAAGCCTAAAATACTCTGAGATTATGAAGCCATTATTTATAAACTACACTAATTTATACTACCTTTTTGATAGTATTAACACCTAAACTATCAATTGATAAAAAAAATGATTAAGTTGAAAATGCTTAGTTGATAAATATAACTTTAAATAAGCAAAAACAAATTAAAAATAAGACAATCTTCAGCTTAATTGTACAAAAACAAATACATTAAAACATGGCATCTGTGGAAAATATGATAACTTCAAATAAATATAATAATCATAATATATATAATAAATAAAAGAAAAGAAATTACATTAATTCTAAGCAATAATTACGTTTTTTCAGTTAAACTTAAAATCTGTTAATTTTCTGGAGCTCAAAAAAAAAAGTGTGTCTTCTCTCCTCAAGTTCAGAAACCTATATATTTGGGGAATTTCTTTTTTCTTTTTTTAAATTATTTCAAACCCAAGCAAGGCAGGAATGCCACTAGTACACAGCGGGTTACAAAAAGTGAAGGTGAGAGAAAAGACTGGGCACCGAAGAAAGGATAAAAGCTGAATGAGGTTCAAGAAGATAGAAGATGGCAATTGATATTGCATTTAAATTTTTGAAGATTGTAGTTATCAGGAAAGCAAAGAAATGAGAGTTCCACAGGCAGAAAGTGCAAGAAAACAAACTGTTAGAGTAGAATTGACGGTTATATTTACCTAATTCAACAGTAAAATGGTAGGACCTTGATGCCAATCTAGTAGCATGCTTAAACATACATAGTCCAGGCACTAGGAAATAAAGCTTGTCAGAGCAGTAGCCATGAAATATTTGTAGGAAAGACATTATGTCTGTGAGAAAGTGACTGAATTTGAGATGCCATGTCAGGATCAGTTACATTGCAGATCTTTCTTTGGATTTTGTCAAGAACCTTGAGATGAGTAGCAGGAAATATGGCAACAGTATTCAATGCACGGTCAAAGGGTAGATTTGTAAATGTGCAAGATGGACTTTGATGAGGAAAATCTTCTGGCACAACACAGTAACCCAACTTTCCTTGCAGTAGATTCAGCTATTGTTTCGATGTAGTCGATCCATTTCAAGACAATTGAAAACATTAGGCCAAAAAGACACGGTGAGTTGCTCTCAATAAGTCTAGCATCAGCCATGCTGATGGTGAGCAGGAAAGTTTCTCTATGGTGGTTAAATGAGATCAATTTAATTTTGGAGGCATTGAAATTTACGAACCATTTCCTGCCCCAGTTAACCACTGATTGGCAGTCCTTTTCAAAAAAAGCAGCCATGTTAAGTTTGTCAACTCTCACAGATTTACTATTGAGACAGGAGTAAATGGTACTGTCATCAGCATAAATGCCTGCTTGGGAACTGATGACATCAGGAAGATCCTTGATGAAGATCAGGAACAGGATAGGGACCTAGGGGGACACCTACATTTGTGTGAAAGGATCTAAAAGCAATCCTGTTCAAAACGACCTTCATTTCATGATTTTATAGGAATGATTGGATTAAATCAAACACACGTCCAGTAATACCGCAGCTCTGAAACTTATGCAGAGGACCACTGTGCCAAATCCCGTCAAAAGACTTCATGATATCTAGAGGCACAGCTCAAGCTTCACTGTTATTATCAAGAGCTTACTATACATATCCAGTGACAGCCAATAGCACATCAGTGGTAGATCTGACAAAACAGATGCCATATTCTAAAACACACAGTGTATATGACATTCATATACATACATTATGTATCTTCTAAAGGTTGTCATAACCGGGGGTGATAGTGGGGACAAGTTCCCACTGTTTATAAAATGCTTCAGTGACATGCATCTCAAATAGTCTGTGACAACTAAGTCCAGTTCCAAACCAGAAAATGGCAAAGGTGGACAACTGGTCCTCACTACCAGCTGCTTCAGGTAGACGGAGCTCAACAGACCAGGAAGGCAGTCCTTCTAGGGGAAGGAAAACACTGATTTTAAACCTCCTTTGCCTTGCAATTATATCCAACCACTAGAAAAGAGTACTGAACTGTTATATAATATCAGTCTTTTTATATGACCGTGAATGCTGGAGAATCTCCACAAAGATGAAGAGAAGCAACAGGAATGCGGTTCTACAGAAGGATGCTGAGAATACCCTGTACCAAACATGTGAGCAACAACAAAGGCTTAGTGAAAATGGATACAAGGACACTTAACACCATAAAGAGATAGTTGAAATTTTAGTGCACATAATGAGGAAAGCAGGCTTAGAAAATTTGACACTCACAGGACATGTTAAGGAAAAGTAGCACATAACCTAACAAGCAGAACATCAATTAGAAGACCTACAAATTGTGGGGAGCTATGATTGCTCACATCCTGAAAGGACACAGAAAATAAAAGACCAACTGGAAAGTACAGGTTTTATAACAGGTATATCACACCTAATTGTTCAATACAAATTATAACTAACAAGTGTCAATATTTTTTACCCCCTCTTGTTCCAGCCTAGAGTTATTAAACTAAGTAACTTTTTTTCCACCATAAAAACAAATTTTACACAATATATTTTATAAGCCTCTAACCAAGTTGTTAAAGAAAGAGAGAATCATTATTATTAAGAGATAGACATTTTTAAAATGTTCACATCGTGATACGTCATGCATATCTGATCTCAACAACAACTTGACATCTGTAACACTGCATCTGTCAGACAAGCATACCTCTTATGAAGTAGCATAGCATGAACATGACCACTGGGGCCCATAGCTCCAGGCACCAAATTTTTAGGAGCACAATAGATAAATAAAATTAACGCAGCCTTCCCCTCACACACTACTCCAGTGAATGTGAATATTTATCTTCTTTTTTTTTTAACATTAAGAATCTTTTTAACTATCATTGTTTCACTTGATAATTATCAAGTTTCTCAAAATTTAAATTAATGAAAATGTATCAAGCTGTGGTGCAAAAGTAACTGAAGCTCTCTCACAGACACGTCATCACCTCCCTCCGTCTTTTTTACAAATACTTTCATGGTAATTGCTCCGATGAGCTGCTTTTGCTGGTTCCCAGGCTTCATGAATTCAAGCGTCCTACGAAGCTGGCATCCCACTCTCACCCTTTCACTGTCGAAACTGTTAAATGTAGCCGTCTCTTCTACTCCAATAGCTTCATATCTCGCACCTCTCGCCTGTGGAACTCCCTTCCCTTTTCCTGTTTCCCTGATAGCTATAATCTCTAACTATTCAAATGTAATGTCAATAGACATCTCCAGTTGCCTTGATCTATCCACTATCCTTCTCGTCATCCTTTCCTCTATTACTCCTATCTGCTCTCACTCCAAATCCTATGTAACCCCTTGCGTGCTAGTGGCTTCCAGCCTTGTTTGGGGTGAAATGCTTAAAAAAAAAAAAAAAAAGCCAAAATGCCAGGTCAATCACATTGTAAATTCTGCTTTGAATTTTGTCTTCAAAATACAAGCAGATGTATATATATATATATATATATATATATATATATATATATAAATAAAAATAAAAAAAAAACAAACAAAAATCTTAATATGCAATTATGCTGTATTAATGTTAATATAAAAATATACAGATAAAAAACAAATACGATGGACAACTAATCCAAACAGATAAAAATATAAGATCAAGGCCTCCGTTTAAATATGATT
Source organism: Acanthosepion pharaonis (assembly GCA_903632075.3). Taxonomy (NCBI): domain Eukaryota; kingdom Metazoa; phylum Mollusca; class Cephalopoda; order Sepiida; family Sepiidae; genus Acanthosepion; species Acanthosepion pharaonis. Next base: position 2,676,519 of record CAHIKZ030000273.1, read on the forward strand.
AAGTTGTGCTCTTATGTCCATCATCTTTTCATTGAATTTTATTTGTTCTAATGTTAATTATGTTTAATAAAATGTCCTGAAGATGGTCTAAAATAGACCGAAACGTCCGACGTTGACTTTATATTACCATTAATACAGCATAATTGCATATTAAGACGTATATTTTTCTTCATACTGTCAGATCTATATGCATATATTTGCTTATATATATATATATATATAAGAAAGTCCGAAAATTTATTTATTAAAGACATTTTTATGTTTAACGGACAAGTATTTAAGTAAATGCTCTGTTTATAATAAACAGTATTAAATAACATTTACCGGCCTGTATGCCTGAGAAATTTTCATAGAAAATATTCGTCCTTTGACAGGATTCGAACCTGCATCCTAACGGAACGTCATTTACGATAACCGACTCGGCCACAAAGGAGTGTTCGGTAGGCAAAATTTTGCTTATATTGTTGGACTTTGTCCATTTCTTAATATATGATGTCATTTGTTTACAATAGTCCTAATTCCACATGCCATGCTATTTTTTTTTTTTTTTTAATTTTCAGTAAATTCCCTTAACTCAAACAGCTCAATCCCAGTTTTGTTCCTCTACTGTGACCAGGTTCACAAATGGGTCAAGTCACATGCCCCAGTGGATAAAAGCATTTGTTGAGTAATCCAAAATGACTTGACTCAAAGAGTTTTAAATTCAATACCTGGCCACAGCGGAGGGAACAAAACTTGGAGAGTTGAATTACTAAAAGGAATTAACTGAAGCTGAGACATCCCCCCAAAAAAAAAAAAAACAGTGGACTAAATAAAGGATTCAGTTCAAAATTACAACGTATATTACCTGAAGAAGGCCACTGCCTTAACCAGGTATTGAACTCACACTCTTTGGGTCCTGTCACTGGATCTAACCAATGCCTTTATCCACTGTGCCATGTGTCTTTGAGTGGAGAACTTTCAGAGGGAAATTAGCAGGAGATAACTGATAACTGACATCCATCAAACATGGCATGTGGAACTAGAACAGTCTACCCCAGTGAGCAAAATAAAGGGTTCAGTTTGAAATTCCAACCACCTGAAGAAGGCCGGAGCGTACAACGGCCGAAACGTTGCAATAAATATGGCGACAAAGATGAAGACAATAGTCCGAATGATGTGAATAATGTATATGGTGCCTCATCTCAGAAATATAGACAGACTTTGCTTGGGTTAATTTTTTTTTATTAACAAAAAACTAAGGAACTTGTGTAAATGAATGGAAGAACCAGAAATGAGAGTGATAGGAAAAAGACAAACATTCTTAAGAGTTACAAACGATAGAAAGTTATAGAAAGCAATGAATATCGATGTTCTGAAGGGACACAGAACATAAAAGAAAGAAGAATTCTATATAAATATTATGTTTTTCTATTTGGACTGGTTTGCTATATGCTTCTGTCAGTCCCCTCTAGCAGGCAAACATCTGAAGACAGTCGGAGTATGTATACCAACCAAAATGAGTATACTAATGAGTATACTAATCCACAGAGAAAGGCATAATGTTAATTCCTCATCTAAAATGAAATTCCCTTACGAATTATAAATTTACTTGCAAACAATTTAAGTGCCTTCTAGAAAATTCATTCAAACATGTAGAGATGTTTGGAGAGATAAAGCCAAAATCAATGACAGATAATTAAATGTTCACTTCCTTGTAAAGTGAACAGTTAATTTAATCATTCATTTTGGCCCAGCTTCTAAGTCCATGAAAAAGAGATAAGGAAGGGAGATAACTTTTTATATATATATATATATAGAGAGAGAGAGAGTTAAGTGAGTGATAAGTGAGGGAGAGAGAGAGAGAGGTTGGTGAAAGAGAGATAAGTGAGGTAGAGAGAGAGAAGTTGGTGAAAAAGAGATGAGGTAGAGAGAGAGAAAGAAGTTGGTGAAAGAGAGATAAGTGAGGTAGAGAGAGAGAAAGAAGTTGGTGAAAGAGAGATGTGAGGGAGAGAGAGAAGTTGGTGAAAGAGTGATGTGAGGGAGAGAGAGAGAGAGATAAGTTCATGAAAGAGATATGTGAGAGAGAGAGAGAGAGAGAGAGATAGGTTCATAAGAGTGAGAGACAACTCAGGGAGTGACGTGTTTATTACGATCCAACATTGAAATACTTTCATAATACCAACTGCGAGCAGCTAACATTTCCTAAGTTTAAATATAAAGAAGAAACGTGTATGCAATGCGTGTCATCTCAAAAAATAAAATTAATAAGATAGTCAAACCCATTCATTTTATTTTCTTGCAACTACGAAGTAATCTGAAGATGGCGAGCTGAGTACCTTCAGGTCATGAACATAAGGTTAATGCAACACGACAGATGATATTTTTTGATCAAATGGTCTTTTGAAGAAAGGACATTATGTATATATATATATATATATATATATATATATATATAAAATCAATCTTAACTTCTTCAAGTCTAGGATTAACCGTTATTTCACATATCCACATAAACCACGCCCCTTACTCTTACCACTTGCACAACCATCTTCAGTGGCTCTTGTCTAGGGTGAAGAATAAAAATATAGTTTAAAGGCATGCTATATTTATGGGTAGGATGTGTGTTGTGGTGTAATGGATATTGGTAAACTGAGTTCACATCCCAGTCATATTTTCTATATTCACTTACAGACAACTACCCTAGGGAAAGCTATAAATCAATATCTTCTCCACCTCGCTATGGGTTGAACAGCAGGACAGGCTGGGTTCTTTAGCCTTGGTTGGCAACCAGTCTACAGCAGAAAGAAATGGCAACCTACTGTGCAAAAAAATCTGCCTCATCAGTCATGTATCAAGAGATACATGATCACCTAAGTGTGTATCATGTATGACACTTAACTGGCTGACATTTATGGGTAAAAATGCTCAAAAGCAGAGATAGAGAACATGTAAATATAAACATATATATGCACATACACTTCAAATGCTATTATAGGGCATACTTCGTATTTCAGATAGGCACCCCATTTTATTTATTAAACATTGTGCATTACATCAATCGGCCTACACATTTGAAAAATCTCATTAAAAAAATGCATTCTTTGGCAAGGATTGAACCTGCATCCCTCTTTGGGAAAAAATAAAAACACTGTTTGATCCAGCATACTTTACTGCTAGGCTGGATCAAAATCTGATCACCATATTTCCAACATCGTGATAATGCTTTGTGGATACCCACAAAACAATATTGCCTGATCTTGTAAATAAAATCAACATCGTACACACAATCAGGTTTGCTTATTAAACAAGCAATACATTACCTTTCCACAGTATCTTGTTAAATTCTACTGATAATTATCTACAATGAAGTACCCATGAAAAAACAATGATCTCATAATCTTCTATTCACACCATAATGACAAAATAAAATCCAGAATAATTATCAGTTTTGATTTAAAAGCACTTAGAATTTGTAGCCCTTAATATTTACATGACAAAGAGCAATACATTGAAATTTAAAATTCCTCCATTATTGCAATTATTTCATATTTAAAGCTCATTATAAAGATCATAATAATGAGCTTTAAATATGAAATATTTTTCTAATTTTATGAATCTGATTAATATATAATATATTTATATAGTCTTGATAAAACTAATACTCTCTAACAACTCAATACCGATTACAATTGCAAATAATTTATTTAAACTTAATATAAAATTCATTACAAGTACTTCAAAACAAGAGATTTAATTAATACCAAATAATAATAACCTAAAACCTGAATTAGGAATTTACACTACAGACTAATAAAAGCTACAAGAATTACATAGATGAAACATCTAGCAATTTGAATAAAAGAAATTATGAACACAAAACAATACACTCAGTGCATTAGCCATTCATTATAAGATGCCTAATAATAATTTCAAATTAAACAAGGAAGTTTTAATTAAAAGAGATAATTTATTGAGACAAAAATGTATAGAATGTGCATTAATTTATGAGTTTTCCACACAAAATTTTACATCTAGGACAATACATTCCATCACCTTATACTCCTCACTTGTGGAACTCTTTACTGGCTTCATGCTTTCCATCCAACTTTGATGTTCATAATTTGAAATGCAATGTTAATCATTATCTACTATCTTCTTGATTACTCTTCTATTGTTTTCACTCTTTAATAATGTTTCTTTTTCTTCTTATTCTTTCACACTCAGTAACCCCTTGTATCTTAGTGGCTTCACTGCCTTGCATGGGGTGATGTTATATATATATATATTAATAATTAATGTAAGTAAAATATTTGTCACTTAAATGATGTTACCTTCAGCATCCAGATTCTGGTGTTTCGTAGACAGACTCTATGGGAATCACTTCATCCACTCCTCAGTGGGTATCAGCAAATGACTGCTTATACTACTCAATTTTTCTTTTTATATGCACTTTTCATTGGTGCAATTTTTTTCATATTGTATGTGTGCACTCATGCACCCATCTGCGCAGAATGTCATGGTTATTTGTCCTATTTTTTTTCACTTTGCAATCACTCTTCATTGTTCTTTTTTTACCTTTTTCTCTCATATAGATAGATAAATAGATAGATAGACACACACAAGAGAGATACCATTTCTTAAAATTCAAGCGAATTCTATATGTGAGTGAATGAATATATGCAGCCTAACGTATAGTGAAACTGGATTTTTATCTGAAATTTCCGATATGTAATATTTGATTTCTGTGATTAATATTTGCCATTGAATTAAGTGCACTGACAAAAGGGGAGATTATAGTGAAAAAATAAATATTAAATGTACAAAATAAATAATTGCTTTTTTTTTTTTCATCATTATGTACTTACTGATAACCAACATATATAGATAAAAGCAAGAGAGAAAAGAAAAAGAGGGTTATTGACTTCTCTATGATTTTACATTATTTGTAAGATTATCAAATATGATTTTTTTGCTGTACACCCTGTACAAGGTCCTGGGAGGCACTCAAGGTAGAGGGTTAAAGAGTAAGAGATAAGCTTATGCAGATACATGTGGAAAATAACCTGTTCAAGTCTAAGGTTAACCATTAAGATTGTAGTTATCAGGGAAGCAACCTTTTGGGAGTTGGTTCCACAAGGTAGCGATTCATGGGAAAACAACCTTACATCTTTTAAGGGAATGATGGTGGTTAATAAAATAGCGAGTCTTAGCCGTGGAGGTTAGGACTGATGGAACTAAGGAGTGTAGTTCATCTGAACACTCACCATGGAAATAATGATAGATCACCAAGAGGTTTGTGATGTCTCATCATGTAATATTCAAAATTAAATAATTAAAATGGCTGACATATAAAAACTTAAAAAGCTGCTCTATCACATGACATTAAAGATAACTCCTGCGTCGGACTCTTTAGATTGGCCTTCATCACAGCAGATAGGGAGGAGTAGACGCTCTAGTCAAAAATAAACTACAGAAGAACTCAAAATTGATCACTGCATTTAAGTAATAAATAATATTTAAGCTTACCTTTTAAAAAGATTTGATAATAATTCTTCTGTCGCCACTTAATTTAAAGACAATTTGATGTACATAGGTCCTTACTTTCCGTAAAATTGTTTTTATTTCATGGATGATTTTCAATGGATTTCACAATTAATTTCGGTTATTCCCAATTTTATTTCAAGTTATGAAAATTGCTATCGTACCAAAAATTTGTTGCAAAATAAAAAAAAAAAAAAAAATCACTGAAAACAATAGCAGTAATGAAAACTTGAGAATCCAAAATATCAATATTGCAAGTCCGGATCAGGCCCGAAATATTTTTAATTTGCTCACAGAGTCAGCCTGGTTCCAAAATGGTATGTTATGTTGATGTTGGGCTAGGTCTCCAGGAGTAAAGTTGAAAAAGTCTGACACACTGACATTCACATTTATTATATAGGTTATTTTCTTACCTTTTTAATGTTGTCAAATATCTAATTGCACCCATTGTGTTTTGTTTTTTAAATTATTTTGAATTTAAGTTATTAAATTATCATACATCATATTACCCTTCCTATAGGAATATCTTCTTTTTAAAAGAAAGAAAAAAAAAAATCAGTTCTACGAACATTTGAAATAATTAATTCATCCACAAAAAATTAATTTACGCACATAGTTACAAACAAAAACATTAGTGCAAAAATATAAAATAAATTCCAGTTTTAAATTTAGCCACAATTATTGGAAATGTATTTCTTAAATTAATTGTGACTATGAGGAAATAATCAAGGGTCTTCTTCCTCTTTTTTTTCTTTTTTTAAATAATCATTTTGACTCTTTGCACAAATCCTCAATGTCCAATACATGTCAGCTTAAAATATTTCATGTGGTTTTATTTGTATGTAGCGATCAGTATCCTTGTGTTTTCCCATTTTATTTGTATATATATATTTTATTTTAGATTTTGCTAATGAAATCTTTCCTAAATGAATTTTGTCTGCGTCTGCTAAAAGATTATGCATTAATATTATTTACAATCCATTATTTCAGATTTTTTACATTAATACCCAAATTATTGTTTGTCTCTAATATATATATATATATATATATATAGAGGGAGAGAGAGAGACAGACAGATAGAGATAAAGAGAAATATAGATAGATAGATAGATAGTGAGAGAGATAGATAGAAAGAGAGAGAGATAGAGAGATAAATATAGATAAATAGATAGAGAGATTACTGATTACAGATAGATGGATGGATATACAGATAGACAGACACTTATGCTCAGCTTGTCCTTATTAATCCAATAATGAAAAAAGCACTTAAATAAGTGCTTTTTTCATTATTGAATTGGCCAAAGTTCTATTTTTTCAGCATAATCTTATTTGTCACTGCACTTAATTCCGTGGTGAATGTTTCAGATCAAAATTCAAGTAATAATCACTCTTTAAGCCACAAAAGTATTTATCTACCTTCGGATAGACAGGTAGGTAGAGTGTAGACATAGGAATTATTAACACAGTATGATGATTGTCATTTTAACGCTTCAAGTGATCTTCATGTAGTACTGATCTCTGTTTTTGTCTTTTTTAATCATTTCACTCTAAGCAAGGCAATAAAGCTACTAAGACGCAAAGGCGTTACCGAACGTGAAAGAAAACATTCGGGAGCTAGGACAATAACAAAAATAAGAATTAAGACAAAAGATAAACGATTGACACGTTTAAAAAAATGCTCCATTTCCAATATTAAGCAATCACCCCACATAAAAAATAGCAAAGTTTAAACAATATGCAATGGAGGAATGGCTTGTTGGAACAAATTTTATGAAAATGCTGATTTTTATAATATATATTTAAAAATCTGGCACAAATTTTTTCAAAGACATCTGTGTGCTACAATTCCATTCAAAACGTTCTTCAAAGGTTTTAGCAAGCCCCTGTGAAATTAATTTTTGTAATGCACCCACCCTATGAAGTGTCCCAAAATATACCATCGTCATATGCTGAAACATACCAGTAACCAATACAGAAAAAAGTGACTTGACCCAAAGTGTTGTGAATTCAATCCCTGGCCGCAGGTGAGTTATCAAGAGGAATTAACTAAAATAGAGATATCCAAAGGTATGGCAGGTGGAATTAGAACAATCTACCTCTGTGGACTAAATAAAGGGTTCGGTTTGAAATTCCAACAAATATCACCTGAAGATGGCCGGAGCGTACAATGGTCGAAACATCGTGGATGTGGTAATAAAGTCAAAGATAGAAATAGTTATAATACCTCATCTCAGAAATATAGATAGGTGAAGAATTATGAAATTCAAGAATTATGCTGGCATCATTTAAATTTTGAATTTCAATGTATTATGTTATCCAGTACCTTCAACTGGTCATACTTTTGGTATTATTTCACTATTACATCTGACTAATACTTGACTATTATCCAGTGCTCTTTAAGTAGTCAACTGGATAGTGATGGTGAAGTAAGGTCGAAATTGATCATGCGCATTAGGTCAATAAGGGTGACAGGTAACAGTAAAAATTCACCATATATTTTACTATAATAAGTCCATATATATATATATATATATATATATATATATATATGTGTGTGTGTGTGTTTGTGTGTGTGTGTGTGTGTGTGTGTTTTGAACAATAAAAAATATTAAAATATTAAAATCAGACACACTGGGCTGTATATTAATAGTCTTTCGTTGTTATTATTTCAGTTAGATTCCTTGACTAGTTTCAGCCAACATAAGGAGAAAAAAAAATTCTGCACTACAGAAATGAATGACTTAGAGAAAATGAAATTTATCTGTAGTTTTCATTTGTTTTTTTAATTTTTTTAACATGAATTTTGGTCAGTCCTTTTGTTGGTCAAACAATCTATTTCAAGTTGTTATTTAAGATAAGAGCTGGATGGATTCATGCTGCTCTTAATTCCCTTGGTCATTTTGACAGTTTTATTGGTTCTGGGAAAGGGGATGTGTCTCTGTTAAGTGTGTGTGTTATTTGGTTCTTAGGTAGTGAGTGAGTATGATGTGTGTAAGTGTATATATTGCATGGGTGAGAAATGTGAGTGTATATATATATATACACACACACACACACACACACACATACATATATATATATATATATATATATATATATATATATATATATATATATATGGTTTATTTTCCACCACACAGAAGGATGCTGAGAATACCATGGAATGAACATGTGAGCAACAACGAACTTTTAGAGAAAATGGAAACCAAAAGGACACTTATACATAACATCGGAAAGAGTTAAAATTTTAAGGAGACAAGTAGAAAAATTGGTTGGGAAATTTGACACTCCATATTGAAGGCAATGGGGACAGAGGAAACAATGCATAACCTACCTAACAAGCTTATGCAAATGGTAGGCAGAATAGGGATTAGGAGATATAGCAAAAACACTTTACTAGGGATACAAAGGATAGGAAGTTGGGGAGATCGCCTACGTCCTGAATGTTGCTACATGCCTTACTTCTTGCCTATCTCACACTGTGAATTTTTTCTAAGCTCTATACTAAACATTAAATCTGTTACGAAGAAAGAACTAAACAAAATGAACACAAAACGATCAGCTTTAAAAAGGACTCATAACTGGAAAAACCGAATGAAAAAAGAATGTTAACAATGAATACTTTTTCACACCCAACCCAGTTCTGCGGAATCAGAATCAACGTTGAGTTTAAGCAAGCGAATGAGCCAATTGGAGTAAAGTGCCATGCAGATTTAAATTTTTCCCCACTTGTGACGAATGCAGCTATCGATTTTTTTTGCATGCTAGCATGCTAGTTAACATTCGTGTCAGTCAGCTGTTGGCTCTCACGCTGGCCAATAGAATCTTCCTGCCTATTCGTGGCAGCCAGCTATTGGCTCTCACTCTGGCCAGTACAAACTACATGAAAAGTGCCGTAGAAGTATGAAAAAATCGATTATTTCCACTATCGATGGGAGTTGGGAAATGCAAAGTCGGTCTTGGCCTTCCCGCTAACTTGGAGCATGTGCATGTAAATTTTGGTGCAAATCCGTCGAAAATTGTGGCCGTGCATTCGTCACACACACACACACTGCCTTTTATAGATAGAGATTCTTGTCTTTATTCTCGTTTGTAAGTTGAGAGATCCACATTAAACGAGTTTCTGCTGAAAACGCTTTCATCCACTATTTTTGTACGGATCAGGTAGAATGTAGAAGATATATTTGAGTTCATATGTGTATATTTTCAGCTTTACCTACCATCGTCAATTTAGGACGGATAAAAAAAATTATTACAAACAATTTTCGACATTTTCATTGTTAGCTCCTCATACCAATTAATTTCAATAACCAGAGAAACATAATATTCGATCTTTTTTCTTTCTTGCAAACATCACAAGAACATAGCCACATTCAAGTTAGGCTTAGAGTAAAATGAACCTGGTTGAATTACACCATTGAAAGACAATGGAGCAACTCCCGTGGAACTGGTAGTTGCATCTTCTATTGCAGCGGAAAACTCTTCAATGTCTAAAGAACGATCTGTCACATCAGAAGGGAAAAAATCATCATGGTGAAGATGTTCCTGTCTAAACGATAAATACCATTTACCTTAAACAAGACGAGATGTTAGAAGTCATGGCTCGAAGAAAATTTTTTTCTTGCTAATCAAAGAAATTCATAAATTGTCAACGTTCCTCCTAGCTTTTTTTTATCCATGCATTAGTAGGAAGAGTTATAATAATTCTTGAAAAGCCCCCAAAACAGCCCTATCAAGAGGACACATCTTGTGTGAGTAGTAAGAGGGGAAAACAGCAATACCATACCATTTTTTTTTTCAAGCATTTTCAATGATTTCTACACTGATGAAACTCATGATTGCCAAAAATTAACAGCACATTACTTTCTGGATTGCAAAAAAAAAATTGCTTCAGAAAAATTATTAAACTTTGTTACTGTCATCCACAATGACAGATGTGAGGGCCCAGTGGAACCCATTTTCTTTTTTTAATCATTTCATCCCAAGCAAGACAATAAAGCCGCTAAGAAGCAAGTAGTTACCGAGTGAGAAAGAATATGAGAAAAAGAAATTATTAAGGAGAAAGAACAATGAAAGAACAAAAATTAAGACAGAAGATAACGATTGGCACATTGCATTTGTTTTTATGAAGATCAAAGTGGATTCGAAAGCAAGAAGCTAAACAGATTTCCACAAGCGAGAAGTGGGAGAGAAGAAACTGTTAGCATAGAACTTACGGTTACATCTAGCCATTTCGCATGTAAAATGTTAAGACCTTACCTTAAAATGAACACGAGAGAAAGCAAAACATAAGAGGAACAGTGTTTTTTGTAATATATACATCTTTTACATCTATTAATATAGATGTTACATCTAGCCATTTCAAGTGTAAAAGGATGTGACTTTGCCTTAAAATGAACATTAGAGAAAACAAAACATAAGCGGAACAGTGTTTCCTGTAATACTGAAAGCACAGTAAACCGCCGCTAATTGATCTCCCTCCGCTGATACTATCGCACCAACATGTTTGACACCCGTCTTTTTTTAGCGACAATTTTTCTTGTCCACTGCATTGTCGTAATCCATTTTCGTCGACATTCCAGATCTTATCTGGAGAGAACCCATAGCTCTCAAGAAGATTGTCATAGTGAGTTAAAAAATAAAAAAAAGGAAGAGGGCCACGTTTTGTCGACTAAAGTTGGTTGCACAACCCAGAGAGGAAGCCTCAGGTACCCTCGATGGAATTTTTCCATGACTCTTAAGAATATGTTGCAACCAATCTTTACTTGAAATTTTATTCTCTAGCCAAGATTGTGGAAGCAGCAGGCAAAGTTGACTCACATAATCAAATACCAAACCCTTTATTTCATTTAGGCTCAGTACAAAATAGCGGTTTGATGCCTTGATAATATATTGTACCAAGCGTTTCTCCTTACCTGGTTGATAAACTTTCCGACTATTAAAATAACCACATTGGTCTATTTTCACTTCCGCCTCATCTTTGCAACCAATCTGTGCCTGAATTTTTATTCTCTAACCAAGAATTTGGATGCTTCACTAAATTTGACTCATATATTCAGATGAAAAATCCTAATTTCAATTGAATATAAGTTAAGAATGTTATTTTACCATAACTCCCTTATATGGTTTAAAAATTCTCCAATTATTTATAACTAGCAGGAGAGCCCGGCGTTGCCCGGGGATGTAACAGTAAGAGATAGATCAAGTATCGACCATCATAAAGACTGAAAAATAAAATTGATAAAGATTATTGTTTAAGGTTGACGGACACGCATATCTTAATTATTATTTTTTTTTTGTTTTTTGTTTTTTTACGAATTGGTCAAACCCAAACCTAAACAAAAACATTGTTTTCAATCGTTATGAGTCTACCGATTGAATAGAATTTTATTATAAACAATTGTCTTGTAAATGGAATTTTTAAAGCATTCTGAATGTAAAAATAAAGAAAAAAAGTATGCAAGACAATAAGAAACACTACCTGCCCAAAAAAGTGAAGTTTTGTTGAAATCGGTTGAAAAATGTAGGAAATCCGATCCCATATATAAATGAACACACACACACACAAACAACCTGGGTTTTATAATAAGTATAACTCGATATGAGTTGTCCGCCTTTCATTCTCGCGACAGCGATGCCTGTCAATCGTGTTTTCAAATTGATTTCGTGCAAAAACAATTGTGTTTTTCCCATTTTTGGCGCTGTCAGAACCACCGCAAGGTAATTTTACGCAGTCCTGTGAAGTTTTGTTGAAATCGGTTGAAAAATGTAAGAAATCATATCCAATATATAAACGTACAGACACACACACACAATCTGCGTTTTATAATAAGTAAGATATCCATACTGCTCTATTTTCACTTCCATTGCAGGCTAGACATATTTCAGGTCGTAACGTTGAAGGTTAAGATGAAGTATTTTAAACTTATTTGCCACTGTCCAGCATGGCTTTTTTTTATCAGTTATATCTTTGTGAGTCAACCCACGATCAGTTTTTTTTCTTTTTTCGTTAAAGATCTTGTTAGTGGTACAACATTTTATTATAGCGATAAACACAGACATAAATAAAAATTCTAGCACAGAAAAATTACAACTACCATAGTTGGTACGAAAAATTTATTTTTTGAACCAAATACCGTTTTTTTTTTTAATTAAGTCTGTTTTTATTGTCTATTATAGTTATGCCTCTCTCTCTCTCTCTCTCTCTCTCTCTCTCTCTCTCTCTCTCTCTCTCTATTTAAAAAGCATTTTAGTGTTTTTTTCTACTCGTAAGACATACAATATTTCTTGTAAATTTCATTGATTCGCTTTCTGTGGCTAATCAACCCTTTTCAGGTTATTTAAAGCCAGAAAATATTTTTAGATTGTAAGAATTTTTTTTTTTTAGATAATAATGGTTTAGTGGTACAAGTTTTGATAAATTAACCCATAGCATGGGGAAGAAGAGGTGGATTTATACCTTTCCCCAGGGTATTCGCGTGTAAATGAATATAACGAACTCCACAGAAATTGGAACTCTGCTCTCCAATTAACAATTCTGAGCCATTAACCATTACATCACCCGCACATCCAAGCTTACAGCACCTGGTATTACTAAGCAGTCATCGATCTAGGTACTGGCCAGGATCAAGGTTGCTTAACTTCGGTGATCGTACGCGAACTGGTGATTGAACATGATGCGGCCATAAATAAATAACTAGTCTCAAATAAGTATCTCATTTGAATTACCCCCTCATTTCATGCAAGAATTGCAATGGACATCGCCCTTCAACAAGCGCCAATAATTCCCTAAAAATGGAAAATAACGTCTTCTACTCTAAAAAGAAAAGTACTGTTTAATAAACCCATGTGTGTTTATTAAATGAAATATAGTATTTAAGTATTTATTTAGAAGACGGCTGAGAATATAAGTGCTAATAAATGTTTTCGTGCAAACATGGCTGGCACGTCTTAAACCCCAACCGGGAAGGGCCGCGTTTTTCGGACTTTGTTATGGCACCTGCCATTTTTCAGCGCAGTTTTATAGCTATCCGCCATTTTTAAATTATTTTTTTAACTGACGTTATATTGTCAGTCATCAACTAATAATATACATCATGTATCTGCATGGCCGGCACGGTGCATACTACGCAGGAACCCCCGGGTGGTTGGAGCCCCAAAGGGGTTAGTTTCAGCACCATTTTTTTTTTTTTTTGCACTTTTTACTTTTATTCTACCTTTTTTTTTTATAAGCATTTCACCCCAAGCAAGGCGGGAAGCCACTAGCATGCAAGGGGTTACAGAGAGTTGGAGCGAGAGCAAAGAGGAGTGATAGAGGAAAGGATGAAGAGAAGGATATGGGATAGATCAAGGCAACTGGAGATGTCTATTGACATTACATTTCAATAGTTGGAGATTATAGCTATCAGGGAAACAGGAAAAGGGGAGGGAGTTTCACAGGTGAGAGGTGTGAGATATGAAGCTATTGGGGCAGAAGAGACGGCTACATTTAACAGTTTCGACAGTGAAAGGGTGAGAGTGGGATGCCAGCTTCGTAGGACGCTTGAATTCATGAAGCCTGGGAACCAGCGAAAGCAGCTCATCGGAGCAGTTACCATGAAAGTATTTGTAAAAAAAGACAGAGAGAGGCGACGGCACCTCTGTGAGAGAGCGTCTGCAGACGAGATACCAGATCAGGGCCAATTGCATTGCATATCCGTCTCTGGATCTTATCAAGAACCCCGAGGCAAACAGAAGGCGCTCCAGACCATATATGGCAGCAATACTCCATGCAGGAGCGAATGGTTGATTTGTAGATTTGAAGGATCGATTCCAGGGAGAAAATTTTCCTAGCGCGGCACAGGGAGCCAACTTTCCTTGCGGTGGACGAAGTAATTGACTCAATGTATTTGTTCCATCTTTGGTCAGCAGACAATGTGAGCCTAGGGCCAGTGCTTACTAACCCAAACCTTTCAACTGTTTAGGGGCCCCTGCCTAATGGGGACGGTTGACAGGTGCTAATTTTAGTAGCGCTTAAAGCGTAATTTTCTTAAACAATTCTTTTAGAGAAAATTAAGAGGGTAATATATCTCGGTAAAATAACTTTATTTATTCCGAGATCATCCACTAAGAAGGCTCTCTGATTTTTTAAAGTAATACTAAGCACAAGTCGACGGCTAGAAATTAAAATAAAATTTCTAGTCACCAATTTTTTTTTTTTTTACATTTCTAGAAAGATAAAACCAAGAAAATGATTGCCTAAAAATTTAAAATATCTACAGATTTCAACACATGAACAATTTTCCCGAAAACTGAAATACTGTTTTTTAAAACAAATTTTTAAGTCAGTCCCAATTCTATTGTGTTGTGATCTTTTTGTATAACTTTTTTTTTCCCAGCGGAAAGTGGAAGTTGGGTAAGGATGGTCAACACTTTTTTTCCTAGACCTAGCTAATCAGATTCACGACCCATATACTCATTAGAATTTGCTCATTCACCACAAAAATTCATCTGTCATTATTCAATACTACATATACCACAAAACCACAAATTCTCAGGAAACCTACAAAAACCTCCATGACATAAAAATTTAATTATGTACAAACAGTTAAAATATCTCTTCTTCTTTTTTTTTTCCTTTTCATTTTTCTTTCTTAGGAAAATATATTAAAATATATGCTCATGAAATGAGTTGAGGGGTGGGGGTGGAATGAACCCAGAAAACGAAACTAAAAAACACAACAAAGCATTCAAACTAAACAGAACAGACGTCAGTCGGACCCAATCACCTAACGAAATAAAAATAGCATTTTCTGCTATTTTATTTTTAGTTTGAAGTAAAGTTTAGTTTGAAGACACATAATATCAACGTGGAAAAGTACCCTCTCGAGTGGTATACACATTCTGATACTTAATGGTCACAGGGATCCGTCCCAGAGCTGGTAGTATCACAGCTCAGACCAGCGGCCCGAGTGAAAAAAAACTCGGGTCCTCACGTTAAAAACCGACCTTGTGTCACAACCTGACTCGGTGGGGGGGGGGTCGGTTTGTCAAGTAAATCTCTGCATAATATCAATGCGTTTCATCGTCATATTTTTATACGAGAAATATCTTGGTAAAGGAACACTTAAATTTTGATTTACATAAATTAAGATATGTTTAAAACATGCATACATTAAAAATTAGTCTCATTTATTATAACGTCGCTTTTTATAAGCAAGTAGAAAAGGCAGAGGATCATTTTTTATCTCGTTAATTTCACGTTTAAATAGTCTCGTCAGACTGAGACTTTCATGTGGCTGTCAAACATGGCGCCAAACCCGTTCAGAATTATCTAAACTCTCAGCTGTATACAACCGCTTTCTAAGATCGATGATTAAAATGGCTTTGAGCGAGTGAAGTCTATGGGTTTCGGCAAAGACCACACTTCTTCGAACCTTGTGGATTGGTACTACAGAATCACAAAGAACTGTACGAATAACAGAAACCACACGACTTGTGGACTTTCAACAACGGTAAGAGCGAAAATGGATAGCACATGTAACTCGGAGAGAAAGTAAGGACATAATTATGATGTTGACGTTCTACACTATTAGAAATGAAAGGTTAAGAAGGAAACCTATATCAACAATCGGAAGAACGATAACAGCTACTGAACTTGAGAAACTTATTTTCCTGAAAAAATTGTTTTAGAGTAAGATTTTATAAATATAACCGATAGAAGTACTGTCTGCTCGGTCAATGAATGTCGAATGTTTCTTTATAATGAAATGGTTAATATTACCATTAGTTTTATATTCAGAAAGTATTGACTATTAATAAAATGCAGAACAACACAAAGTTTTGGCAAATCACTAGACGCTCTAATTAACTCTGAAATGGTTAAGCATCTCACCTCACATGGTCTTCTTTCAGATATGCAATGTATCTTTCGCTTCTCTGGGTCAAGTGTTCATATATTTACGATTATTACTGAAAGATGCTATCAAGCTTTAGATAAGAATGGTAAAGCTCAGCCTGTTGCTTTAAATATCTCGTGTGACATACTGGTCTTCACAAATTGAAAGATTATGATATTTCTGGGCGAATTTTTGAACTGATTCAATCACGAAATGAAAGTTGTCTTGAACGGTCATACTTCTAGATCGTTTTTGCATTAATGAAGGAATTTCCCAGGGTTTGATCCTTGGACCTACGTTGTTCCAAATTTTCATGAACGACTATCATGATGTCATCAGTTCCCAACTCGATATCTATACTGATAACATAACTGTTTACTCCTGTCTTAATAGTAAGTCTGATCTGATATGGTCAAATTAGCAGCTGATCTAAAAAAAAAAAAAAAAGACCTATAATCTGTTGTTAACTGGGGCAATAAATGGCATGTTAATTTTAATGGCTCCAAAACGAAACTGCTCTTTTTAATCATCTGAGATAATCCTTTTTATCTTCCATCAGCACGACTAATGCTAAACTCCAGACGAGTGACTCACTGAGCCTTCTCGGGCTAACGTTTTCTACTGATATGAACCCTTTTTGCCTTCCATCACTATGGATGATGCTAACCGCTAGGAAAATGACTACTTGCACCTTTTCATGCTAATGTTTTCTGCTGATATGTAGTGGAAAGATTATATTAAATAAATCGTTAGGTCTGCTAGTAAGAAAGTTGGTTCACTGTGTTGTGCAATACAATTTTTCTCGCCACAATCTATCTTACACATTTAAAAGTCTACCATCCATCCATGCGTTGAATATTGCTGCCACATCTGATCTGCTGCATCTGCTATATATTTAGATATTCTTGATAAAACACAATGAAGAATCTGCAATGTTATTAGCCCTGACCTGACATCTCAGCTCCAACCACATTCTCATCGCCGTAATATGGCTTCCCTGTGCCTTTTCTATAAATATTTCCAAGGTAATTGTTCACATGAACTCTCCTTTATGGCACGTAAACTTTAAACGCAGTACTAGACGGGCGGCAAAGGCTCATCATTTTACAGTTGCAATGGCTAGATGTAACTGTATTTTCTATGATATCTGCTTCTTCTCTCATTCTTCTCACTTCTAGAACTCTCTTCTGGCGTCTTGCTTTCCAATCAGTCAAATTTGATCTTCAAAAATTTAAATGCAATGTCAAATGTGTTTTTAATTCCTGTTCTCTCTCCTTAATGGTTTTTTTTTCTCGTATTCTCTCACACTCAGTAACCTCTTGCGTCTTAGTAACTTTATTGCCTTGCTTGTATGAAATGATTAAAAACATTTTTGTAACTACAACCTAATTGTAATAGTACTTAAATACAGTAATCATTTGTTGAGGTCACAGGTAATCTAATTATATATATATATATATATATATATATATATATATATATATTACAAATGTATATTTGTCTAAATCTTGCTCCTCTTTCAACTACGATCTTCAAAAATCTAAATACATCGTCAATTGTCAACTTCTGTCCCCTTGAACCTTGTTCTTTTACTGTCCCTCCAACACACTCTCTATCTTCAATAACGTTTTCTCGATTTATTTTTACTTTCAATAACCCCTTGCGTCTTAATGGCTTTATCGCCTTGCTTGAGGTGAAATGATTACAAACAATCTGTATTCACTTTATTTAATTTTTGGCGTTTTTACACACATGTGCAGATGTAAAAATACACAACTAAATGAAAGTAATACGTAATGGTATGCTCTCTTTCCTGTTGATTTCGATAAAGTGAATATATCAGAGAAATAAAGAAAAAAAAAATGGGATATGTTGTTGCAAGCCATAGATAGTGAATTTGTTCCCCGGCATGCACTCCATGATTTTGGGCTTATGTCAAAGTTGATGTTGAATTTATTTCAATTTCATGAATAGACTCGCTTTCTATTTCGATATATTTATGTTTTAAAATGTATTTTACTGATTCGAAAACGATTTTTTTTAATTTCTTCTTTTTTTTTTAAATTTCAGATATAACAATTAGCAAAGGGACCGTTGGCCGAATTCAGTAAAAAGAAGAAAAAAAAACAGAAAAAGTAAAGGCTTAAAAAAATCACTTAAAAAAAACACTCCGATCATCTTAGCAAAGAAATATGTTGCTATTGCTAATAATGTCTACGCTTCCCGGCTGTTTCTGCGTTGACTTTACCTACCATGTAGAAGAAGGGAAAAATCCGGGTACTTTAGTTGGAGACATTGCTACTGACACGAACATGATGAACAAAGTTGATGTTCAAGATCAGAACGGGATTCTTTTCACTTTGCTGCAGCAGCAAAACGTAACCGGAAATTCGCCACTGTTCCGAGTCTCCAACACAGGCAAACTCTACACGGCGCAGACGCTGGATGCTGAATATTTGTGTCGGCGAAAGATAGAATGTTTTAAAATGGTGGACATTGCCGTGCGACGCACAGAAACATTTCTCTCTATATACGAAATCAAAGTCATCATAGAAGATGTCAATGACCATCAACCCGAATTTCCTGTCGAACGGGTTAACATAGAATTTTCTGAAAATGATGCCATAGGGACAAAACTAGCCATTCCCAATGCAGTGGATAGAGACGTGGGGGTTCTCAATTCCAAAATAACTTATCTGTTAAAAAACAACGAAAACGAACCTTTTACGTTATTCGTTTCTAAAAGCGTAGTAGGGACGTCTCAGCTAGCAATAAACTTGGACGAAAGACTTGACCGTGAGATTCAAGATGTGTACATGATCCAGGTGATAGCTAAGGATGGAGGATCGCCTCCAAGACAGAGTGTTCTTGACGTTCGTATATCTGTTTCAGATGTCAACGACAAAGTCCCAATATTCTCGCAAAACATCTATAACGTCTCAATCGAGAACAACCACGATAGAGCCATACCTGTCGCCATCGTGTTTGCTACCGATATGGATTCGGGAAAAAACGGGGGTATTAGTTATCACTTCAGTTCTGAGACGTCAGACCTTGCCAAAATGCTTTTTAAGCTGAACGAGGAAACCGGCGAAATATTTCTTCATAAAAAGTTTGAATTAGGACGAGAGCTGACCTACAAGCTGTATATCAAGGCCATTGATGGAGGCAGCCCGCCTCTGAGCTCCCTAGCGATGGTTCAGGTCAATGTGATCAACCAGCAGAACAACGCCCCAACCATCGACGTAAATTTCGTGTCGGCGTCTAGAGATAACACGGCCACCATTTCCGAAGACATTAAGGTGGGTAGCTTTATTGCTTTCGTGAAGGTCACTGACCACGATGCCGGGCAGAATGGTGAAATCAGTTGCATCCTGCACCATGACAAATTCCAGTTGCAAAATTTTGGTAACAAAAAGTACAAAGTTACCGTGAAAAACCCAGTAGACAGGGAAACGGAGGATCATCATGACATCACCATCAGCTGCCAGGACAAGGGGACGCCGCCTTTGTATTGTGAAAGTACATTCTCGATCCAAGTCATGGATGTTAACGACGAGAAGCCGCAAATCTCGAAAGAAACGTTCAAATTCTCGATCTTCGAAAATCAAAAGTCGAAGATCCCTGTAGGGATTATAAATGCTACTGATCCAGACCAGGGATCGGGAGGCAAGTTTACCTATTCGCTGATGACCAACAGCAAACAATTCCTGCCATTTCAGATCAACGATGTCGGGCTGATCTCTACAATCATGTCTTTGGATCATGAGTTCCAGGACATTTACCGATTCCAAGTGATAGTCAAAGACAACGGTATACCGTCATTGAACAACACAGTGAACGTGATCGTTGAAGTGAGAGACGAGAATGACAACGCCCCCTATTTTACCTTCCCCAGTATTAACCCTTTTACCATAGACGTCCTTTACTATCCGCACCACACCAAAAACATTACAGTTTTGAAAGCATCCGACAGCGATAGCCGAGAAAACGCTTTCTTAAAATATGAAATAATCAGTGGTAACGACAAACAACTCTTCACTATCAACCATTACACCGGTCTGCTGTCATTCACACACGTAGTCACACCGCAAGACGCCGGTTCCTATGAACTAGAGTTCGTGGTCAAAGATAGCGGTAACCCGATCCTCTCTGCCACGACAACCATGTTCGTGGCGCTGACCGTCAGCAACAAGACTTCGGACATGTTGAATACTGTCCACGTACAAACGGAGGATACGATCGATCTCAACCTGGCGATCGTTATCGTTCTGGTGGCCGTGACTCTATCTGTGATCATTACAGCCGCCCTGTCGATATGTATACTTCGATGCAATAATCACAGAAACGTTCCATCGTGTGAAGACGGTATGAACACATCTCAGCGGTGCGTCAGCGAGCAGAGGCACCTCATGTGTCCCTCCTATCAAGGGACTTACTGGTCTGATGCTCCCGTTGCTATAACAACGGACTCATTCAAAACCAGTAACACCCAAGCCAAGGGGACGAGAAGGGAATCTCACCCCGGGTGTGACTTGAGTAACAAACTTAAAGATTCGCCACCTGCCCTCAAGCCACGGTCATCTGCAGAAAGCAGCCGTCAGGTAAGTGAAGGTAGATATTGATTTCATTATTTCACTTTTTATTATTTTTTAGGTGTTTTTCTTTCTTTTTCCGTTACTGTATAAGAGTTAGTTAATTATTTAATATTTGATTTGTGCTATATTGCGTAAGCGTTTATTTTGACGCAAGGAGCTGTTGGAAGTGAAAGAGAAAGAAAAGACTTTTTAGAAGGAATCAGAAACCCAACCCTAAACTGAAAACAAGACAAACCTCTACTTCTGTTCAAGAGACCGGGGCATAAAGAATTAAAAAAAAGACATAAAATAATAAAGTGTTTTATACAACATTTTATTAATATTATGCTTAATATTTTAAAGAAAACACTTTATTTTTATCACTTATCCATTTTAGAAATCGATCATTACAATCCAAGATTACAATCATAGCATTTTTACCTGTTCGTAACATGCATGCACACATACACATACATACATGAAAAAAAGGGATTATTTTACATTGATATTCACCCTGTACAAGGCCCAAGAGCCACTCGAGGTAGAGGGTTACAGAGTAAAAAGCACAATTTATGGGGAGATAATAGTTAGCCATAGACTTGAACAGGTTAAGATTGTAGTAATCGATAAAGCATCCTCTTGGGAGTCGGTTCCACAAAACAGTGATTCATCGGAAGAAGCTGCTTGAGTGGAAGTTACGTCTCACCAGAGGAATAAAAACGAGCACGGTTTGCTACAATGTTCGTGGTATGGCGGGTCTTAGCCATGAAGATTAAAACTGGTGTATCATGTTAATGGTACATTTGCAAAGGATGTGCAGGTAGAGTACCTGACAGCGGCCTGGAAAATGAAATCAGCATGCTGAGTTCAAATTCCAAACGAATTTGTTACATTCACTTTCGCACAAATACCCTTGGAAAAGCATGAATCCATTTTTTCTCCCCCACCACCAGCTATAGGTTAAACTGAAGAGCAGACTATTCTTCATGCTCTCTTTCCTTGATTGCCGACCAGTCTAGGAGAAAGACAATTTCTGAATTCAAGACCATGTGAGATAATTAAATAATTTCGCAATGAATCTCCAACTGCAGACCACCATACAGTATTTACTACTGTATTTATGTGAATGGGGACATACCGATTATCATCCATACGTATGCTACAACAATAATTATAGAGAACAAATTTAGAATATAAACAAAGAAGGATAGACATAATAAAGATACACCTATTAATGATAGTACTAAAATTATTAATTATACTATAGATGATGTATACATTAGTAAGACAATCATACATATAACCATTTCACCCCAAGACATAGGTGATTATGGCTCTCCACAGATTCCTTTTCTTTATTATTTATGAATTTTTGTGATTACTTTAGAAAAATAATATAGTAGTTTTCCATTGCCTTATAAAAGCTATGTCCCTTTAGGAAGTAAGCAATCATGGCTCTACCCAGAAATCCTTTTCTTTATTATCTGTGACTTGCCATAACTTCTTGAAAAAGATAGTGCAATGGTTTCCATTGCCTTCTCCAGGGTTTTGAATTTCATAGTTAGACAACTTGGAATTCAATTTGTTCTAGACTGGCTGCCATCCAAGTCTTGAAAAACTAACCTACTATATTATTTAATCCATAGCTGGTTGAATGGAGCAGAAGAGATAAATTCATCCATTTCTCATTCTCATTTCTCATTCATTAAGAATTTTTGTGAAAGTGAACACAAAGACTAGACAGGAATTTGAACTTGGCTCACCAATTCCATCTTCTACACCATTATGCTACTCATATATCATTTAATGCCTAGGCATTTAACAGTGTTTGTAATATCAATATCCCAATAGGGGCATAATGCTTGACAGAATATCATGTTTGCATCCTAAGTCAAAGGAACATGATTCCATCAATCACAGGTATTTTTTTAATCATTTCACCCCAAGCAAGGCAATAAATCTGCTAAGACATGGGAGGTGAAAGAATATGAGAAAAATAAAAGCACTATTAAGGAGAGAGAACAATAAAAGAACAGGAATTAAGAAGACAAAAGCTAACAATTGAAATTGCATTTACATTTTTGATGATCAAACTTGACTGGAAAACAAGAAGTTGGGAGAGAGTTCTACAAATGAGAAGTGTGATAGAAGAAACTGTTAGTATAGAACTTATGTGGTTACATGAAGACATTTTAGCTGTAAAAGGAT
Organism: Acanthosepion pharaonis; assembly: GCA_903632075.3. Taxonomy (NCBI): domain Eukaryota; kingdom Metazoa; phylum Mollusca; class Cephalopoda; order Sepiida; family Sepiidae; genus Acanthosepion; species Acanthosepion pharaonis. Next base: position 2,699,704 of record CAHIKZ030000273.1, read on the forward strand.
GCAACCTTGCTGCCAATCTAGTACTTTGCTTAAATACATAAAGTCTAGGTACCATAACGAAAATATGTAATGTTATATTACCATGGCTATGGTCCTGACTCCTCCCATCAAATGTTAAGAAAGAATAATATCACAAGGGGAAACGAAAAATTATGACAGTTTAAATATCTGGGAAATGTTTTAACAGAGGATGAAAAGTGCAACATCTAAATTTAAAGACGCATTGGCATCACAAAAGATGCTACACAAAGAATTAAGAAATGGAAAAGTTTTGTTAGAATCACAGAAAAGAGTACCTGTTACATAACATCAGTTATCCAGCTTTAATCTGCAAAAACTTAAATGCAATGTCAATCACTATCTACTGATTACTCTTTTCTCTTTTCCACTCATTATTAATGTTTCTGTTCCTAATTCTTCCACACCCTGTAACCCCTTGTGTTTTAGTGGCTCTACTGCCTTGCATGGGGGTGATACTGAAAAAAAAAATGGCAGTGAATGCTGAACAATCTCCTCACAGATGAAGAAGAGACTTGAAGCAACAGAAATGTGGTTCTACAGAATTCTGAGAATACCATGTGCAACAATGAAGTTTTGAAAAATATTGATTTGAGTTTTTCTTTTTATTTCTTGTCTGGATAATCAAAATTGAAAATCATGGCTAATTGAGAAAGTACTGAATGTGTGAGCAACAACAAAGTTTTAGAGAAAATGGAAACACAAAGGATGCTTATAATTAACATCAGGAAGTGACAGTTGAAATTTCTAGGGCACATAATGAGGAAAGATTCTTCTTTGGGTCAATGCCTTTTGTCCTCAAGGACACATGGCACAGTGGATAAAGGCATTGGTTAGATCCAGTGACAGATCCAAAGAAGGTGAGTTCAATACCTGGTTAAGGCAGTGGAGAACTTTCAGAGGGAAAATTAGCAGGAGATAACTGATAACTGACATCCCTCAAAACATGGCACGTGGAACTAGAACAGTCTACCCCAGTGATCGAAATAAAGGGTTCAGTTCGAAATTCCAACCACCTGAAGAAGGCCGGAGCGTACAGCGGCCGAAACGTGACAAATATGGCGACAAAGATGAGGACAATAGTCCGACTAATGTAAATACTGTCATATGTATCAATGTTCATTTTTTTGTGCCCTGTGTATGTAAAGTAACTGCATAAAGTAATTAGTCACCTAAAAGTAAAGCAAAACAGATTTGATTTGTTCCAGGTAAATTTCCAATGAAAAAATACTATAAATACTAGAAAATATATTTGAAAAGAAAAATTGTTCAGTGAAATATTTTTTTTTCAATTACTTGTCTGGAAATTTGTAATAAAAGGGAAAATATAGTCTTATACAAAATGGTTACAAACACTGTTTTTTATTATTTTACAACATGCAAGGTAATAAAGCCACTAAGACACGGGGCATTAGTGAGCATGAAAGAATATAAAAAAGAAAAAACATTATTAAGGCACGAGAACAATAATAGAACAGGAATTAACAGATGATAATGATTGACACTGCATTTAAATTTTTGAAGATAAAAATTGACAAGAAAGCAAGAAGCTGGAAGAGAGTTCCACAAGCAAGAAATGCAAGAGAAGAAACTTAATATAGAAGTTACAGTTACATCTAGCATTTCAACTGTAAAATGATGAGACCTAGCTGCCAATCAAGTACTGCACTTATTTTTCATAAAGTCTAGGTACCATCAAAGAAAGTTCATCAAAACAAATACCATGAAAATATTTATAGAAAAGGCACATGGTAGCTTCATCGGTAACAGTGAGAAAGTGACTGAAGCAGAGATGTCAGGGAAGGACCAATGATATTGCAGATTTTTCACTGAATTTTATCAAGGATTTTAAAATATATAGCAGGGGCACCAAACAATATATGGCAGTAGTATTCAAAGCATGGATGAATGGTAGACTTACAAATATGTAAGAGAGATTTGTGTGAGAAAAATTTCTAGTACAACACAATGAACAACTTTTCTAGCAACAGACCTAGTAGCTGATTCAATAGAATCTTTCTACTTCAGGTCAGCAGAAAACATTAGCTCGAGAAGGTGCAATGAGTCACTCTGCTGGAGATTAGCATCAGCCATGCTGACAGAAGGGAGAAAGTGATCTCTCAGACAATTAATAGAGGGTAGATTCATTTTGGGGACATTAAAATAAACAAGCTATTCCTTGCCCCAGCTAACAACAGACTAGGTCATATTTGAGAAGGATGAGTTCTTAAAGACTCGTACTAAAAAATGAAATTCCAACAAGTAGTGTGGAGTTTTGAGAGAACAGGAGCCAGTTCAGGAGCACATTTCTTAAGGACTATTGACAGAAGGGAGAAAGTGATCTCTCAGACAATTAATAGAGGGTAGATTCATTTTGAGGACATTAAAATAAACAAGCTATTCCTTGCCCCAGCTAACAACAGACTAGGTCATATTTGAGAAGGATGAGTGAGATCTTAAAGACTCTTACTAAAAAATGGAATTCCAACAAGTATTGTGGAGTTTAGAGAGAACAGGAGCCAGTTCAGGAGCACATTTCTTAAGGACTATTGCAGATCAAGAAAAATATTTCCAAATAATAGAAAAAAGGTAGATCATCTTTTTGCCATGAGGAACAAAATTACATTAAAACTTCTCATGGACCCAATAACTATACATATCAAATTTGTTTAAACTACACCATGTCATTTGGTCGATGGATAGCAAATTAACTCTTCCCAATCTCTCATTGTAGTAGATGTCAGTTTATGAGTTAAAAACTAGGATTCTGAATGCCTATTTTCTAGGTAGACAAGCACTTTCCACTAGCATAACACAATCTTTTATCTCTCCTAGTTCTTCATTTCCCTTTGACCTTGTACTATAGTAAGTAAATAGGCTTAGTAAATATCAATATACTACATAACTATGGCATATTTTACAAGTACCTAAATGTACTAATTCAAAAGATTAAGAAGTTTGTTTACCTCTGATTTGTGGGAAATAAGAGAATACTTGACTACTTAGAAAATCAGAATTCAAAATCTAGGCTATTACCTAGATACAAACAGAAACTTCAATCGTTGAGTGAAGATAAACAATTATTTCAGCAACTAAACCAATTCAGATAGATAGATAAATAGTGAAAAGAATGAGATAGATGGATAGATAGATAGATAGATAATGAAAAGAGTGAGATCGTGAAAAGAATTAGATATATAGATGCTGAAAAGAATTAGATACGGAAAAAATTCAATAGATATGAGCCAAATGAGATAGCTAAATAATTATTTTCTTTCTGTTTCCTTTTATATATGTGTGTTTGTGTTTGAACGTCGATGTTGCTGTATCTCAACATATTCATGTCTACAAAAAAAGAAAAATTTACATCTTTTAAAAGCAAATGAAATTGTTAGCAATTGCTAGGCACACATTTATTAAACAAGTTGATAAAACATCTTGATAATTATGTTTGCATGGATAAGCATTCATCATAATGCACAAATGTTAAAATAACTCATAACATAACACACAAATATAATAAAATTGAATTTAAAAATAAATAACATCTATAATTACAGTTTTTTTTGTCCAAAACAATTTGATCAAAAATTTATGGACAGTTCAGTTCTTGCTTACACTATCTACTGCTCTACATTCACTTGGATAGAAGTATGGACAGTAAACTAAAAAAAACATTAATTCCTTTAAACTAAATATATATATATATATATATATATATATATATATATATATATATATATATATATACATGAATTATTCACACAAAACTAATGCAAAGGTTAATGATTTAAATGGCGAGACATCCATCTCGCAAACAATTCAAATAGTACACAAAAACCTCCAGCTCCGTTATGAATGAATTGATCCTTGTTTATATAAATTTCTGCCGTATTAGTTGTTATTTTTTACTACAAGCTTTCGTCTGTTCCTACAGACATCTTCAGGTATATAATAGATGTTGTTCTTGTTTTTTTTTCTCTTAGTAATAAGAGGACATCAAAAAATATATGTGTATTGTATCCGAAATGCTATTGAAAATGAGATATTGGTTTTTGAACGTGCCAAAGCAACGCTGAGTTTGAAAAAATTTTTTAAAGTGTTTGCGTTTATACCAAATATGGTAATGAACAAATTATTTTACTGGTAAATTTTACTGTCAAAGTGGCATGAACTATACTGTTCAATAATTACGGTAATGTCGCACTTATTATCCAAAAGTCGCACATGGATCAGATATTTAAATTACAATAAACGTGCAATCAATTTACAAATACATGAATTATTCACACAAAACTAATGCAAAGGTTAATGATTTTAAATGGCGAGACATCCATCATTTAAATCATTAGACGAAAGACGAAAGCTTGTAGTAAAAATAACAACTAATACGGCAGAAATTTATATAAACAAGGATCAATTCATTCATAACGGAGCTGGAGGTTTTTGTGTACTATTTGAATTGTTTGCGAGATGGATGTCTCGCCATTTAAATCATTAACCTTTGCATTAGTTTTGTGTGAATAATTCATGTATTTGTAAATTGATTGCACGTTTATTGTAATATACATATATATATATAATGTTTATATATCTTCAAAAATTTAAATCCAATGATAATCATTATCTTCTGTCTTCTTAATTCATGTTCTTTTATTCTTCTCACTCCTTAATAATAATATTTTCTTTTTTTCATATTTTTTTTTCCACTAGCATAACACAATCTTTTATCTCTCTAAGTTCTTCATTTCCCTTTGACCTTGTACCATAATAAGTAAACAGGCTTAGTAAATATCAATATAAGTATGGCATATTTTACAAGTACCTAAATGTACTAATTCTAAAGATTCTATTTTTCACACTCAGTAGCTCCTTGCATCTTAGTGGTTTTATTACTTTGTTTTTGGTGAAATGATTATATATATATATATATAACATTTTACCTAAAACAATGCAATGCCAAGATAGAGATATTACAATGTTTCTTCTCCATGAGAGGGGTGACTTCAGGTAAGGGGTGGTCCTTATCATCTAACATAGAAGTAAATTTCATAACAAAGAACCTTGTCTTAACATATGAGGATATAACTATCTATGATAGCTGGTGCTGATGATTTGTCTCTGTTGAGAATTTTATTCAAGGTTTTCCAGAACTCACAGGAACTCACTGTGTATAGCTGCTCTTTACATTTTCTAGAACTTTCTTGCAGTTCTGAATGCCGCAAGAGTTCCACTACACCATATATATGTATATATCTATATATATTTATTTAAGGATTCAGGTCTTAAGACTATAGCTACAACTAACATTAAACAGGTAGATTTTCTGGATGTCACTCTAGACTTTAATAATGTTTTTTTTTTCAACCTTATATGAAGGTTAATTCTAACCCGGTATATGTACATCCTAATTCTAACTACCCCCTTCTGTTATTAAGCACATACCCTCCTCTATTGAATTTAGGATCAGTAATAACTTCTAGCAAGGAGGTTTTAATAAAAATAGTGAATTTTATATATACATTCACATTTTATAATTCTGCCCTTAGAAATAGTGGTTACTAGGGTACCACTATTGAATACAGAAGTCCTATTAATTATGAACACAATAAGAAAAAAAAGATCCAGGAATATCATTTGGTTTACTCTCCCTTTCAACTGAATGATTAAAACCAAACTAGGACATAAATTTCTAAACCTTATCAAAAAACATTTTTCTGACCTTAATACTAATCCACTCAGTAAAATATTCAATTATAGTACCCTTAAATTAAGCTATAGTTGTGCTGATAACCTGGAAAAATAATTAAGAAACATAATAATAGAGTCTTCAACAAGTATAGGGACTCAAAAAACTTGACTAATTGCCAGGTTGCAGTGAGTAAAATTAAGTATAATGACACTAATAATAACTTATGCAATTGTAGGTATCCCAATAGTTGCCCATTAAAAAATAACTGTTTAACTAGTTTATCTTAGTACAACTTCTACACTAGAAAACCACAATATTAAAAAATTTTACATTGGAAGTACTATGAACACATTCAAAGAGCATTGGTATGGACATGTGCAATCTTTCAACAATAGTAATTATAAATACAAGACTTCATTGTCCAAGTATTTTTGGAGTTTAAAGGAGAAAAACAAGACACCTACTGTTAAATGGAAATTAATTAAGAGAGCTCAAGCATGTAATTCTCTATATGCCCCTTGTTATTTATGTCTTAATGAAAAATTTGAAATCATTAGATTTAAAGACAAAATCCATCTCTTAAATCAAAGGCATGAACTCACTGTTAACTGTAAAGATAGCTCAAAATTTAACCTACTATAGGGGTAGTAATATTTTCAACGATAATGCAAAATTATTGTAAGTTTAGTATGTTATCATTTATATTATTGGCTAATCCTTCTATTTATGTACATATATGTATGTAAATGTTTATAATGTTGTTTATTTATGTGTATATTTTATGTAAAGATGTATGTGTGTATATGTATTTTATATATATATATATATATATATGGATATATGTGTGTATTTTCAGGTATGTATGTATATATGAATATATTTGTACTTATATTTATATGTTTGTGCATACATATATGTGTCTATTTATGAATGTTATGTAATCATTTATAGTCATTTTGATTATGTTAGTATTTTTTAGTTAGTTTGCATGTTTCTTTTTATTTTATATATATATATATATATATATATATATATATACATATATATATATATATAAAATAATAAAAGAAACATGCAAACTAACTAAAAATACTAACATTATCAAAATGATTATAAATGATTACATAACGTTCATAAATAGACATATATATGTATGCACAAACATATAAATGTGAATGTATATATATTTATGTATGTATGTATCTGTAGGGATGCATGTGTATGCACATATATGTGCTTTTATTTATATATATATATAAATGTTTGTACCAGTGTATGTTTTCATGTATACACATGTGTATATGAGTATATATGAAGTATTCATATATATTTATGTGTCAATATCTTTTCTTTTCTATATATAAGCTTGTTTTCCATGTAAAATTTTGATTGGACATTTGAATTTGGTAGTTGTTTTTTTTATTTTTATTTTTTTGTGTATGCATATATATTTTTTCTGTCCATTTGTATATGTTTAATTGTCTATTTTCTTTTATTTGTTCATTGCTGAATACTTGTTTTCCTATTCTACCATGCTTAACTTTTATCTATTAAACCCTCATTTTATCTAAAATATTTAAATTATTATTATAATTTATTAATTTATAACTAAATTATTTAAATTATTATTTAAATTTAAAATATTACTTACATGGGCAAAGATCTTTGCCCAATAGTTTGCATTTGCTTATTAATACTTTCAGATTTGAATCTTTGTGGATTTGTTTATGTATATGTCTTTATTAATGTATGTGTGTATGATTGCTTATATATGCATTTCATTGTATCTATATGTGTATATGTCTTTATTAATGTATGTGTGTATGATTGCTTATATATGCCTTTCATTGTATCTATATGTGTATATGTCTTTATTAATGTATGTGTGTATGATTGCTTATATATGCCTTTCATTGTATCTATATGTGTATATGTCTTTATTAATGTATGTGTGTATGATTGCTTATATATGCCTTTCATTGTATCTATATGTGTCTGATATCATGCTTCCTTTTTTTGGTCATGGACGTCTATTTCCTGTTTCATCTGTGTTTTTGCATGTTTATATATCTAAAAATGTCTATGTGTTTGTATATTATAATATGATTGTGTATGTATTATCATTTGCAAAATTTCTTCTCCTGCCCATATCATCACTTCAAATATATCTAAGTTGTTACAATATTTGTATCTCCTTAGATTAGTGTTTGCTCTAACTGAGATTTTGGCTTTTCAATTAAGACAAAATAAATAATAAAATATATGTATTTTTTCCTCAGTTCCTTCTTTAAATAATTTTATAATATTTTAAACTCAACACAGGCTAAATTTTATAGTAAAATTTTAAATTAATCAGTTAAAATGATTTTTAGTGTATTTTAGTCTAACACTAACATTAAGGCATTAATCATTGTAACCAAGGTTCATTGTCAAGTTTTTTGAATTCTCATTTACTTGTATTTTGATTGGTCATTGCAGCTTATGTAACAGCATTTCCCCTATTGAGGAGTGTTTGGTTGATTTGAACCTTTTAAAATTCTTTATTCTATATTCAACACCATCACTTGATAAGACACCAAAAGTGTTGAAACAAAATGGCTATTTTTGTAGTGATGTTATAACATGTTTATGTTATACTTTTTTAATAAATAATTATGTGTGTGTGTGTTGACATAAGAATCAGCTCTAAATGGTGATTGGTCAGTTTTATGTCTCAAGTGATCTTCAGTAATGCAACTGACAGTCACCATACCGTGTTGATTCTTATATCTCCACTCTCTATATCTACAGCCTTCCAGCCATATCATGTTGAAACACCAGTTCTAATGCAATCACCAAAGTTAAGCAACATTGAGCCTCGTCAGTACCTAGATGGGCAACTACTTGAGAATATCAGGTACCATAAGCTTGGATGTGCAGTTAGTGTAATGGATAATGGCTCAGAATTGGAGATCAGAAAGCACAGTTTCAATTCCAGTCAGGTTCGTTATATTCACTTATAATACCCTTGGGTAACATATGAACACACCTCTTCTCTTCCCAGCTATGGGGTAATTATTAGAAATTTTATGTCTGTGGCAAAATTGTAATAAGGCTGATTGATCTTATTTTTGGCATGAATTTTCTCAAGACATTAATTTAAGACATAGGCTAAATGAGTTTGATCTCATACGACATTCAAGGTTATCTGAGGTCATCAAAAAGCACAGCATGTCAAAATGAAACAAATGTTATACTATTATTCACTCAATACTAAGCTCAAGAGCCACTCAAAGTAGAGGCATACGAGGAGAGAGTCAGAGGTGTATATGAGAATGTAGGATAGATAATGGTTGACTCTAAACTTGAAGAGGTTAAGATTATAATGATTAGGGAAGCATCCTCTCAGGAGTTTGTTCCACAAAGTAACAATTCTGAGGAAGAAGCTGTCTGAGTGTAACTTTCTCCTTATCCAATGGAATACAAAGGGAATGACAATGAGTTAACTCTGTGTATGTGGCATGGCAGGTCCTAGCTGTGAAGGTCTGAACTGGTGGAAGTAAGCAATGTAGCTTGTCTGAACATTTCTAGCAAAATGATCTGAGATACTGAGTTTGCTAGGGAGTAAAAAAAATGCTTTTGGCCTTACAAATGACAGAGAGGATAAGACCCAATTTAACTTAAGAGTTCATCACTGCTAAAGAAATACATGTTTTCAGGTAAGTTGGCATATGGAGGTAAGATGATAGAATAGATGTCACTGACTTTCATGATCACCAGATGTCAAATTTGTATAGAAACAACTTTTTTTTTAAATTTAAAGGGCAAAAAACAGAACTTGATTCGTTTTGTTTTGTTTTGTTTGTAAAACAATATACAACCCTGAAAATTCCAGAAATTTAAGATTTGAAATTTACTTTCCCAACAAACTCCAGAAACTACCAGTAGATTTATAAGCAAGGTGTTCTTGCTCTAGACTCAAAACAGATTCCTGTGGCAATTCAACTGTACAAGTAAAACAGTTCCACACATTTCTGAGGCTATTCAGAACACATATGAGTTCCAAAGTTCTCTGGAACTTCCTGATGTTGCTCCCCACAGGCTTCAACTAAATACTAAGATATCTATCATGCTTTTTTAAATCCTCTACCATTATGTAATAGAACTTGCCTAGCTGTCAAACAGCTTCTCCATGTCATCAAAACAACTATCCTAACTGCGGGTCAAAAATCTCCATAATTCCAACAGATTTTTCCCTTTGAATTCAAGTGGCTTCAATTATCACTAAGGTTCAGCTTCACCACAATTTTCAATTAGGTATAAAGACGATCTCTTAAGGCCACTGGCCTCAATCTGATGTCTCTGTACTTCTATGATCAGCTCTATGTTAGGATTGGATCTGCAAAAATACTTGTTTTTTAAAAGCATGAAGCATTCATTGTGTTTGCTTGGGCATGAAACCCTGCATATCTCAAACTCATTGGGCACTTAGGGGATGTTTGTGACCAACAAGTTCACTCTTCAATGCTTCCACAGTATAACTTGCAACAGTTAAATAACATTAACATTCTGGCACCACATTCCAGAGAAAACATTTAGAAGTCTTGTAGAATCTATTGTTGAGCTGCTAAGACTTGTTTATTTCTCAGGTACATGGAACACCTTATTAGGCAGATAATCATAATGTTTTGGTTCATTAGTGTACAAGACTGGTTGCTAAACTAGAAACATTTATGATAAACAATTGAACAAAGACAGTGTGATTGTTTTAGATAAATATTTAGTCACCATTATTTTGCAGGAATCAACAATTTGGATAGTAAATGTTTATGGGTTACTGAAAAATTTATCCCACAAAAATACTGGTGGACTCAATGTGAGTTCAGGTAAAAAATGAGTAACACAAAACAATAAGAACACATGGCACAGTGGATAAAGGCGTTGGTTAGATACAGGACCCAAAGAATTGTGAGTTCAATACCTGGTTAAGGCAGTGGAGAACTTGGAGAGGTGAATTAACAGGATATAACTGATAACTGACATCCATTAGTGGAATTAGAACAGTCTACCCCAGTGAGCAAAATAAAGGGTTCAGTTCAACATTCCAATTACCTGTTAGAGTGTACAACAGCCAAAACAAAGATGAGGACAATAGTCCGAATAATGTAAATAGTGTACATAATACCTCATCTCAGAAATATAGACAGATACAAAACAATGAATATAAAACAAATGACAATGCATGTATTTACAAAACATGTGATGAAAGGAAAAAATCATAGAACTAGCTCTAATAAGATTGTGCTTGTTTTGTGTGTGTGTGTGTGTGCATAACAAGCATGTGTAAGTACAAAAGTCAAGAGAAGAAAACCCTGAAAATGAATGTTCCCCAGTTGGAAACACTTTACCCACATACCACTACATCTTAAAGCCAGAGTTGAAAAGCTGTAAAAGTGGCTAGCGAGATAAATGTATGCCTTTTCATAGGCTTAAGGAGTGCCCTCTAGTGATGTTTTTTTTAACAAAGTGTGATAACCCAGAAATGAACCCTTCATTATAATGACTTGTAATTTTGTGTTAGCACAAACATGGACTCTTTCTGAACAGTTTTTGTGAAACCTGTTTTCCTCACAAGGCTTGGCCAACCTGTTTTCAATCACAGGTGCTGCATGTTGGAATCATCTTCCCAGATTTATATTTTCAAGAAGTCCCTTCTTTGACAGATTGCCCATGGTGAGATTTAAACCTGGGTCTCATGGTCAGAAGGCTAACATTCTAACCACTTGGCTATACACACGCTCACTGTTTATATATTCACTCTTATATTCACACAGTTCACAGATTTGAGATCAAGAAAACATCACAATATAACTCAAAAGAACTAAAAAAAATATATCGGAAATAACCCAAAGAATTTATGAAAGCCAAAATTAAGCAAAGATCTTTCTCTACCCCCCTCTCTCTCTCTCTTGCTCTCATTTAAACACATCTATTTCTGTTTCTATACTTCATTTGTGGGTACACTGCTCAAATGCAGACAATCTGACCCCTTTTCAAAGCTAAAGATTTTTTTTTTTTTTTCTCGGAGGCTTCATCTGACATTTGGCCACCAAAACTTAACTTTTATGTCAGTGTTGCTAACACCCAAGATGGTAAAGCATTGCATATAACACACTGATATTTCCGTGATTGCTCAAATCACATTCTTTCTTTTCCCAAGAAGAGTGTACGGCAAAAAATAAAAATAAAAGAGGATGGTAGGTGCAAGGAATCTACAAGAACTCTTTGCCCCTGCCAACCAAAAAAAAAAAAAAAAAAAAACATAAGCAAAGAATCACAACTTCCTTCTTCTAACCTTGTGCCAATGTTGTGTACACGAGAAGAAAAGACATTTTCACTTTTATCAAAAGGAAACCAAAAATTTAGCAAAAATAGAAACTAGACAAAAAGACACAACTTTTAGTATAAAGTCTAGAACTTTTATTTTACTCTGGCTATTTGAAAAATAAGTTCTTCATCTTAAAGAAAACGGGCATCTTCTTTGGAGTGTAAGGTAGCAAATTCCAAACATGGTTCTTATATCTTTATCTGTGGATACAGGAATTAACACTATATGATGACAGTCAGTTCCATTCTTCTGTGAACTTCTCAGACCAAATGTTTCTACTCTTTAGTGGACTATATATAAAGTTGAGTGTGTAAGTGAGGAAGAGTTTGATTGAAAGAAGCAACAAAACACCCATCTTCTACTGAACCCCACTTTATATATAGTCTACTAAGGAGTAAAACATTTGGTCAGATGATTGTATTGAAGCATGAAACTGCCAGTCACTATAAAGTACTGATTCCTGTGCCCACACTGTATATATCTATAGATGTTCTATCTCCTATATTGGGCACTCTTCCCCCCAAAATATGGCAAATTTCTACAATAAATATATTTAAAATAGATCACTCTTGTATATGTTAGAATGGAATATACAAATAATATATATATATATGTGTGTGTGTGTGTGTGTGTGTGTGTGTGTGTGTGTGTGTAAAAATATATAGAAAATAGGAAAGAACTTGTTAGGTAAATGATCCAAAGTTCTTTAGTATTTTTGTTATTATTTTTTAAAAATAGTGCTTGATACAAGAGTAGAGCATAAATATAATTATTTATTTAAAAATATGATTCCAACGCTACATCAGAGTTCTCATGAGAACTCTTATGTAGTGTTGGAATCACATTTCTAAATAAATAATTATATATATATATATATATATATATCTGACACCTCCTGACAAGTGTACTGAACAAATACAAAAAGGTCCATCTACAAAACTCTGGAGTTGAAGTGCTGAATATAAAATCAATCAGCTAGGTGACAAATTGAAAAAAAAAAATTACATCAATAATAAGTATATATAAAAAAACAAATATTGAGAAGTATGTGCAATCAATTATTGATACCTCCTGAACAGTCGACGGATAGGTTCGACTACAAAACACTGGAGTCAGGATGCTGAAGGTAGCATCAGTTAGCTAAGTGATAAACTTTTTACTTATATATATATATATATATATATATATATAATACTTCCCTGACAGCTATAGTCTTGGTCTTTTTTAGCCTAGGGTCAACCAATATCTATCCTACTTGGCCTCATAATAATCTTACTTCCTCTTCCCCCACTCTTATAATCTCACTCAGTAACCCTCGACTTTGAATGGAAAGATTATACTAAATCTATTGCTAGGTCTACTGCTGGGAAAATTAGTTCACTGCGTCATGCCAGACAATTTTTCTCATCAAATCCATCTTGTACATTTATAAATTTACCATTCGTCCATGCATTGAATACTGTTGTCATATCTGGTCTGGTACTCCTGCTGTCTATCTCGGAATTCTTGACAAAATTCAAAGAAGGTCTGTAATACAATTGATCTTGACCTGGCATCTCAACTTCAGTTAATTTCCCATTGATGTGATGTGATGTGTTTTCCCTCTGTTTTTGCTATAAATATTTTCATGGCAATTGTTCTGATAAGCTTTTTTTTTTATTAGTATCTTAATTGCATGAATTTAGGCATGCTACTAGCTTAGTAACTCAGTCTCACCAATTTACTGTTGAACTAGCAAGATACAACTGGCTGTTCTATTCTAATAGTTCCTTTTCTTGCACTTCTTGACTGTGAAATTTCCCTACCACTTACAATCTTCAAAAATTTAAATGCAATATCAATTGCCATCTGTTCCTTTATTGTACTTCTCCTCATCAAAGCCTTCTCATTCTCTTTCACTCCCTGTAACCCCCTGCATCCTAGTGGCATTATCACCTTGCTTGCGATGAAATGATTAAAAAAATATATATTTTAATTTAGGTCCCTAGATTAAATGTATACAAAGTGTTTACCTTGCATTCATTTAGCAACTTAGTTAAGGAAATCTTCCTCATTGACACATACCTGGCTTTTATTTTTTAAATATTCCATCTTAAGAGCTCAGATACATCTTGTTCACTTAAAATATATTAAAAACCAATGTATTCTCCAAAAAGAAAAAATAAATTGAACTACAAAATTTTTAACTCAATTAACCCAAAACTAGATTTTCAAACATTCAGTGAACTGCTCCAAAAAAATTGGCATTTCTAATTTAACCACTATTAAATAATCCTCTCAAACCAAAATTGGATCATTTTCATATATTTTTCACTTGAGAACTGCAATTCATCTCTGGACAAAATAGACTCATTGCCAATGAAAAAAAAAAGGTCACTTTAGATTAAAAAAGTAAATAGATAAATATCTAACTATCTATAGAGAGACTTACAGTGAGTGAAAAAACATATAGTTATACAATATTCACATATATCTATATAAGTAATTTGTTGTACATGTCAAAAATTATAAATATTTATGAATCATAAATCATGTATAATAATGAAAAAGGTTTTTGCTTATTATTTACATATTTAAAAAAAATCCTACAATAAACACAAATAAAAATAATCAAATAGAAAGTAATTTATTAACATGAAAATGTACAGAAAGTGCACTAATTTCTGAGTCTTCAACAGTAAATTTGCATTCAGGTTCATACAGAATGTTGCCTTTCTTAACAAAACTACTACTATTAAAATGTAGGATATTTAAGAGCAACAGTCTGATAAACACAGAAACAGTAGGAAGCTGAATAAGGTCATCTAAGGTTATGAATCAGATATCCCAAATTTTTAATTTAAATTTAATGTGTCCCCGCATCTTCAATGTCTCTCTCTTGATGCATAACTGACATTTGTTTGTATTTCTTTCCTTCTAGGTTTGATCAAAAAGTATCAGGACTGTTGCTATGGTCATATACCATGCAGAGTGAAGTCACTTGACACTGATTGACCTTGAACTCTATCACACATATACACTAAGTTATAATGTTCCCGCTCACTTCTATTTTTTATAGCAGTGCTTGAGAGGAAATTGTGCAGAGTGTGTTCGTCACACCACAGAGGTTGCATCAGTGACAATGGCTTGAGCAGCAGTTTCTAGCAAAGCACAACATTCCACAGATCTGACAACCACCATATTCACCAGATCTTGCTCTTTATAACTTTTTCCTCTTGAAAAATCAAATCCCACTTGAAAGGAACAAGATTTCAAGACATTGAGGAAATCCAAGAGAATGAGACGAAGGAGCTGCTCACTATCCAGAAATGCTTCCATTAATGTAAACAATGCTGGATAAAATGTATGAATCAGAAGGAGACAACTTCAAAGGAGATTAAATGCCATATTGATATGTGCCTTAGTTTTCTTTTTATAGCACCAGTCCCGATACTTTCTGATCAGATCTTGTATATATATATATATATATATATATATATATATATATATATATATATATATCTTATTATTATAAATTGTGTGTGTGTGTGTGTGTGTCTGTATGTTTATATACTGGATCAGATTTCCTACATTTTTCAATTGATTTCAACAAAACTTCACAGGACTACGTAAAATTACCTTGCAGTGTTTCTGACAGCGCCAAAAATTGAAAAAACACAATTGTTTTTGCATGAAATCAATTTGAAAACACGATTAAATCGCCAGAATGAAAGGGGGACAACTCATATCGAGTTATACTTATTATAAAAACCCAGGGTGTGTGTGTGTGTGTGTGTTCATTTATATATGTGATCGGGTTTCCTACATTTTTCAACCAATTTCAACAAAACTTCACTTTTTTTTGGCAGGTAGTGTTTCTTATTGTCTTGCACACTTTTTTCTTTATTTTTACATTCAGAATATTTTAAAAATTCCATTTACAAGACAATTGTTTATAATAAAATTCTATTCAATCGGTAGACTCATAACGATTGAAAACAATGTTTTTGTTTAGGTTTGGGTTTGACCAATTCGTTAAAAAAAAAAACTAATTAAGACATACGTGTCCGTCAACCTTAAACAAGAATCTTTGTCAATTTTATTTTTCAGTCTTTATGATGGTTGATACTTGATCTATCTCTTACTGTTACATCCCTAGAAATGCCGCATATAATGCTAGTATATATATATCTCCAAGTATATGATTGGAGTATACGGAATAAATTCCAATAACCAACAATTACTATTCTTAAAAGAGTGCTCAATACAGAATAGAGCGAATATAATTATTTATTTAAAAATTATACTTGTATTTTGATTGGTCATTTCAGCTCATGTGACAGCGTTTCCCCTTACGAGTTAATTAATTTGAACCTTTTAAAACCTTTATTCTACAATCTACATTCAACATCATCACTTGATAAGATACCAGAGGTGTTGAAACAAAATGGCAATTTTTGTAGTGATTTTATAACATATTCATGTTATAATTTTTAAATAAATAATTATATATATATATATATATATATATATATGTATATATAATCTCATCAGTGGAAATCATTTAGTCTGAAGAAGTCCTTTTCTATTTTGTCATTCAATTACCCATCATTTGTCTGAAATATAAAGTTTATATATCATATCCTCCAAGATAATTATATATTGAAATTAAAATATATCTATGAATATTTTTTCTATAGACAATAATAACTTCAGTATCTGTCTATATTTCTAAGATGAAGTATTATGCACACTATTTACATTGTTTGGACTATCATCTTCATCTTTGTTGCCATATTTATCACAACATTTCGGCTGTTGTATGCTCAGGTTATCTTCAGGTGGTTGGAATGTCAAACTGAACCCTTTATTTCACTCGCTGGGGTAGGCTGTTCGAGTTCCACGTGCCATGTCTAATGGATGTCAGTTATCAGTTATCTCCTGTTAATTCACTAATGGATATCAGTTATCTCCTGTTAATATATATATATATATATATATATATATATATATATATATACCTAATGTGCCTGAAATAGCAGTCAGGTTCAGCTTCTGAATTAGTGAACCAGCTTATCGGCACACAAGGGGTTACAGAGAGTCAGAGTAATGATGAGTGTTTGAGAAAAGGATAAAGAGAAGAACAGGGATCAAGGTCAAGGTATCAGAAGATGTTGATTGACATTACATTTGAATATTTGAAGATTATAGCTATCAGGAAAGCAAGTGATAGGAAAGGAGTTCCACTGATGGAAGGTGCAAGATAAGAAGCTGTAGAAGAGATGGCTACATTTAGCTTTTTCAACAGTGAAAGGGTGACACCAAAATGCCAACTTAGTAGCACGCTTAAATTCATGCAGTTTGGGAACCAATGAAAGTCGCTCATCAGAGCAGTTGCCATGAAAATACTTGTAGGAAAGACAGAGGGAAGCCACATCACATCTGTGAGAAAGTGACTGGAGATTAGATGCCAGATCAGGTCCAATGATGTTACATATCCGTCTCTGGATTTTGTTGAGGACCTCAAGATGAACAGCGTGAGCACAAGACCATATATGGCAGCAGTATTCCATGCAAGGCCAAATGGTTGATTTGTAGATTTGAAGGATGGATTCAAGCAAGAAAAACCTTCTGGAGCAATACAGAGAACAAACTTTCCTGGCAGTAGATGAAGCTATAGATTCAATGTAGTTGTTCCACTTCAGGTGAGTGGACAGCATGAGACCAAGCAGGTACAGAGAAGAGCTCTTGTGGAGTTGGGCATCAGCTATCCTGATCGGAGGCAGGAAAGATTCTTTATGGTGGGTTAATGAGAGCTGTTTCGTTTTAGAGGCATTGAAGTTTACAAGTCATTTCCTGCCCCAGTCAACCACAGTCTGAGACCTACAGCCAGGTTAGTTTTGTCAGTGATGCCAGATTTACTACTGAGGCAGGAGTAAATAGTAGTGTCGTCTATGTAGATGCCAACTCGAGAATTGATGACATCAGGAAGATCATTGATAAAGATCAGAAACAGTGTAGGACCCAGGATAGAGCCTTGGGGAACACCAGCGTTTGTGCAAAAGGAACTGGAGGAGAACCCATTTAGGACAAGCTTCATTTCACGGTTTGACAGAAATGATTTTATTAACTCAAATAATCAACCTGTAATGCCGTATCCCTGAAGCTTACACAGAAGGCTAACATGCCAAGCCCAATCAAACACTTTAGAGATATCTAGAGCTATGGCTCAAGCTTCTCCATTATTGTCAAGTGCTTGGTATATAAATTCAATTATGGTCATGAGTATGTCAGCAGTGCAAAGCAGAAACCATATTGTTTGTCTGAGAGCAGATTATAGGATGTAAAGTGCTTAACCACTTCGGTGTTGATTAAAGCCTCAAAGACTTTGCTGAAAAGTAGTAGGAGACTGATAGGATGGTAGTTAGATGAGTCAGAAGGGTTTCCAGAGTTCTTAAAAACAGGGACAACAGATGAGGACTTCCTAGAGGCTGGAAAACAAGAGTCAGTGAGGTAATAGTTATATAGTTTGGCAAGGACTGGTGCCAGTTCAGGAGCACATTTCTTCAGGACAACGGCTGGTATCCCATCCCCATCACTAGCCTTATGGGAGTCTAATTTAGAGATGATGTCCAAAAACCATCAATGGGGTTATGTTTATCTCACTCAATAGAGCCTTAGTTCTAGGAGGAAAATCAGGTGTGGGTACTCCAGATGAGTTGAGTGTTGAATTGGAAGAAAATTTCCGAGCAAAGCATTCAGCCTTATAAGCTGAGGAAGTCAGGACTTCAAATTGATTGGATAGAGGAAGTATTGTAGGTTTGCTGTTGATAAGCACACTCATGCAGAGCTACGAATAATCTCTAGAACCAAGCTTCATTGAGGACATGCCTGCACTCATTATGGGCAGAGACAAAGTGATGTCTATTGCAATCAGACATGTTACTTCAGTACAGACAGTAGAAGTGATTCCTATGGGCAATAGCAGCTGAGCAAGCAGCAGTAAACCAAGGAGATGAGCGCAATTTAACTTTATATTTTCTTGCAGGGATGAAAGCCTCAATTGCAGCTTTTACCCAGGAGGAGACCTCAGATGCAGATTTTTGAATGAGGAAATTAAAAACCACATTCCAGGGGACATCGCAAAGGAAATCACGGAAGAAGTCCCAGTCTTCACGTTGATAACAGAAGGATATTCTGCTAGTAGAATGTTCTTTGCTGGGGGAGGAGCAGATGTTAATAGACACTACAGCATAATCAGAGTTGCCAAGAAGACAGAGCTGCATGACATGACAGGAGTCAGGGATGGTGGTAAAACAGAGATCAAGAAGGAAAGCCTTACCATCAGGGTTACTGGGGAAATGTGTAGAAAAGTCAACCACTTGTGTGAGGGATTGAGTGATTGAAAAGTTATGGATTTGTATGTCAGCGAGATCAGTTACAGAGTTTTTAAGCCACTTGGTATGGTGGGTGTTAATGTCACCAAACACAAATATACAGGGTGTTCCAAAATAATGTATACATTTAAATATTAATAATTAATAATACATTACTGTGATGTGAGAACTTATATGGATGAAAATATACAAAACAGATGGATTGGAAGAAGAGGGACAGTTGAATACTCACCTAGATCACCAGATTTGACACCCTTAGATTTTTTTTTTTTTGTGGGGGTTTCTAAAAGACAAAATTTACAGCAGGAAACCCGAAACAATTGCTGAAATGAGAGTAGCAATTGAAGAAGAATGTGCTCAAATATCAGAGGAAATGATACTGGACGTTTGTAGGTCTATTTCTTCAAGATATGAAAAGTGTATTGAACAGAACGGCAACCAGTTTGAGCACTTGATGTGAACTCATCATTATATGAACATTCTGCCATTGCTCCAAGTAGCTTTTATCTTATTAAAGTTAATTTTTTGTTTTTTGTATATTTTACTCTCAAGTTCTTTAAATGTGTATTCTTTCTCTTGTATTAATCTTATTTACAAGTCAGAATACATAAATTGAAAAAGTTACAATGATTCAAAAAGTGTATACATTATTCTGGGACATCCTGTATGTGCAAACAGATGTAGAGAGATGGCCTTGTCTTTATTATCAGAAATGCTATCAAGTACACCACAGTCTTGAGAGAAAGGAGAATGGTAGAGAAAAAAGAGGTAGCTAACAGATTGAGGAGAGATAGATGGAGACACATATATGGATGGTCTGGAGATTCAAGAGAGAGTTCCTTAGCCAGTAGGAAATGGTCCCAGGCATAATTTATCTGGTTATTAAATGAGTAGTGGTTGTGATTTAAAATAAAGAAATTCTAAATTATTTTTGATACTATAAACTACATTTTAAAATATCCTTTTAACAGTTTATTTGACTTGAAAAAGAAACTAAATATTTATACTGTACTGAATACATTTCAAAATCATTTTTTCTCCTTTCTTTTATCTGCAGATGTGTATTGAGGAGGTAGCAGTGCCACCTAGTGGTGAAAAACTTGAAAGTTGTAGAGTTATGGTCCCTGATTATAATCCAACTCGAAGATCTACACAGTCCTCTCACACTGACAGTGGACGTGGTTGGAGTGAGGGGGACACAGGACATAGTGAAGAGGTGCCAGGTATGTAGAAAAATGGTTGTGGTGCTGGCTGGCTCGGTCAGTGGGAGAGGTCAGACGAGGTGAACAAGAACACTGGAAGAATCATTGTAGAAAGTTTATTTATTTGGACAGTACACACATCCTTTGTACGTTTATGCTCTCAACATTTCGACCAGTCTATTCTCTGATCATCATCATGTGATGTGGAGTGGAGCCATGTAATTTTTTTTAATCTTTTTTTAATTTTTTTTTAATTTCATTTCTACTTTCATTCATTTATTTATTTAATAATACAAGCTCAACTGGAATCTATACGTGTCAGCCTTAAATATTTGCATGCAAAGGAGAAAAGATAATGTCTTTTAATACCACAAATATTTTTTTCCAGACATGGTTAAGTTATTTAAACAGAGTCATCTGAAGTAACTGATGTTCTTCAACTGGATAAGCTGTCACTAAATTAAATATTATGATTGAAAAAGATAATTATTTAAAAAAACATTAGCATGTCATAAATATTTAGGCAAATAAAAAGTTTCTTGTCATGGTAGTTTAATTTAAATATGTGAAGAGTGGAGATTATAAATTGTCTCCCTTAGACAAAAAAAGAAAATGTTATTAATATTCAGTTTGTGTAACTATGTATTGACCACTATGATATACTACTTTACAACAGTTCTCTTCTCATTATTGGTACAATATGAAGGTATTGCTTTTATTAAAGTATAAAGAAAAGAGATTTGTTGATATTCACTGGCTCTAAAGCATTTTTACATCTATCTGAGATTATAAATTTTATATATATATATATATATATATATATATATATAGGGTGCGATGGATAAATTGTCGTCTAAATTATTCAAAAAAAAAAAAAAAAAAAATGAAAGTGACACTGACATCTCGTTTTAAAAACAGATATATTTACCAAAATTTACACAAAAATATCTTGAAATACTAAAGAGTAAATTTATTCAATAAAATCACCATTGGCTTCAACCATGGCCTCCAGATGACTTGGCAATCTCTTGCAACTCTTCTGGATGGTCTCCTTGCTTAAGTTGGTGAATGCTGCCATAATCCTTGCCTTCAGTTCATCTTTCTCACAGATGTGATGTGGCTTCCCTCTGTCTTTTCTACAAGTATTTTCATGGCAACTGCTCTGATGAGCGACTTTCATTGGTTCCCAAACTGCATGAATTTAAGCGTGCTACTAAGTTGGCATTTTGGTGTCACCCTTTCACTGTTGAAACAGCTAAATGTAGCCATCTCTTCTACAGCTTCTTATCTTGCACCTTCCATCAGTGGAACTCCTTTCCTATCACTTGCTTTCCTGATAGCTATAATCTTCAAATATTCAAATGTAATGTCAATCAACATCTTCTGATTCCTTGACCTTGATCCCTGTTCTTCTCTTTATCCTTTTCTCAAACACTCATCATTACTCTGACTCTCTGTAACCTTTTGTGCCGATAAGCTGGTTCACTAATTCAGAAGCTGAACCTGACTGCTATTTCAGGCACATTAGGTATATATATATATATATATATATATATATATATATATATATATATATATATATATATATATATATATATTAACAGGAGATAACTGATATCCATTAGTGAATTAACAGGAGATAACTGATAACTGACATCCATTAGACATGGCACGTGGAACTAGAACAGCCTACCCCAGCGAGTGAAATAAAGGGTTACAAGGAGTTTTGTTGGTCTCTCGCTCAACTGCGCTCAACACATAATAATCAAGGGGGTTGCAGTCTGGAGAGTTAGGTGGTCAGATGTAAAGGGTGATGTGGTCACTGAAATTATCTGACAGTCATGTCTGGGTTCCCAGCTTGTGAGTCCTGTTGCCAGACATAGGGTATCCCAACAGTCTACCCTCTTGACCCAGGGCAGCACTACCTCCTCAAGCTACTTGATGTAGGTCTCTGTGCTGAGTCTGAGGCCCTGTGGGAAGATGAATGGAGGCATAGCATTGCCATCACTAGTGATCACTCCAAACACCTTTGTAATAACCATTAAACTCATCCAACTCTTTCTGAATCTTCTGCACTGTCCTCAGAATGACAGCCAAACACTCTGAAATGTTAGTATTGGAGCTTCTAGCATGAATGCCAAGCAATATAGCATGCAGTTTCCAAATTTCTAACAGAGTGAATTGCATCATGGTGACCTTTTTTCACACATGGTGCCCAACTGACCCCATTATATTGTGTAGTCAACAAAATCAAAACAAAAAACACACATGCACAAAATTAGAAATATAAAATGACGACTATTTACCCGTCACACCCTGTATAATATACACTGAGGTCAACACCGAGCAGCAACAGTCTGTTTCATACTTTAGACAAAACAATTAATTAAGTAAATAATAAACAAATTATCAAACTACAAATGCACCTATAAACACAAGTAAATGTGGTAATGATAATCAACAACAAATTATTAATCAATGATAAACAATGAGTAAAAAGTTAACAAACAACACTATAAAATAGTTACTAATAATCACATTTGGATCCACAACAATTTCTAGCCTCTAGAATAATTTGGAATATAACCATTACTGCCTACCCAAAAACCATTAGACCTTGTTACCCATAATGCTCTATTGACCAGCAAAGTCAAGCCAAAATACAACACAGATTGCCTGAAGCATTAAAGAGACTGCTGCCACTTAGTGTTGACCTCAGTGCCCACTCTTATATTTACATACACTCTATCCCTGATATTAAACACTTTTACTCTTAAATATAGCCTACCTAAAAACTATATTGTTATTATATATGTGTGTGTGTACTAGCAGTATAACCCATCTTTGACTGGGTCTTTCATTACCGGGAATTTTTGCCATTCAATTGGAGCAGTTTAAGTTTAAAGTCTGCCCACCTGAAAATCAATATTAGTAACAACATTTGGGTGCAACTGAGGCACATCCCCAAATGGTGGGGTAACAATTTGAATGGAGGGGGTGGCCCTGAAAAGGAAACTGTATAATAATAATAAATAATATTATTGTAATAATTTAAACTATTTATTTTTATTAAAGTTTTTATGAAAGATATATATCCAAGAACAGATAGTAAATAGTAAAACATTACTGAGAGTTATAATGGACAGGAAGTAGTGGAGAGCCATTGTTGCCAACAATTTGGACTCAAAACTGGCACTGAAGAATTATCTATCAAACAAAAGATTTCATCAAAATTGGATGAAAACTGTGTAAATGTATAAACAATATCCGATCACACACACAAACACACATACATACACACACACATTTTGAGAACTATATAATAAAAACTGCAAAAGAATCATTTGGTTTGATTTTATTTGTTCAGGTAAAACATGAATTAATGAATAACAATGCAAAGACATTAGATATGAATTGAACATACTTCCCTTATCAAGGAGGCAATATATTGTAATCATTGCCCACTTATAATCAAGCCAAGTTTTTGTGCTACATTCCTCAAAGAACTTCTTGTGAAACTTCATTTTCTATAACAAATGATGCTTAAGGGACATTTAAGCACTGCAATTCTTAATGAGATAGTAAAACAATTGTACATTTTAATAATACAAAATCTAAATTAAAGATCCAGCGAAATAGTTTAAACATAGTTTAGCCTTACATAAGGCCATATTAGTGTGACATCCATTAAGAATGACCTCATTACATGAATGAATTACATTCGAAGAAAACCTTGTTAATCAACACACTCCAAAATATTTACAAAGCTTAGCTACAAACTCACTGCATTCAGAAATGGTCAAGTAAAAATTAGATTGTTAACCATCACTATATGCTAGATATTCCTTTTTCTAAGCCTAGCTTAGTTTGACGCAATAGAGCACCCACTATGCTAGCAAATGATCAAGTAAGACTTTGTGAAACTTGACTCTATGCTAAGGTGAACTTTTTCAAATGCTGGCTTACTTTGAAGCACCCTTAAAGTGTTGAACTCACTACACTAGCAAATGGTCTACAAAGACTTGCTGACCATCACTCAATGCTAAGGTGACCTCTTTCTAAATATGGCTTAGTTTGGCACAAGGTCACAGTAATGGAGAGTATCAGGATTGAACTCACTATACTAGCAAATGGTTTAGTAAGACTTAAGACCATGCTAAGGTGACTTTTTTCTAAGTCTAGCCTAGTTTGGCACAAGGCCACAGTAGTAGAAAACCTTTTCAAGATGGAGCTCACTACAGTAGCAAATGGTCTAGTAAGACTTGTTCGCCATCACTCTATGCTAAGGTAAACTATTTCTAAGCTTAGAATTCTAAATTCAAAACTATAGAGAGAACAAGAAGAAACTATTCAGCTACCTTTCCCCATAAACAGTCATGGCAATGGGCAATTTACAGATGTCAAAGAAAAGGAAGTTGTAGAGAGCCATTATCACCTATGGTCTTGCCATTTAAAAAGAATTAACCAGGTTTATTGTTTAACTTGTTGAGGTTGGGTGAAAGCAATATGATTAACATCTCATGAGAACAATTATTTCTCTAAGCTTGATGTGATAAACAAGTTGGATCATTAAACACCTGATAAGAACAAATTGGTCGAGAATAGAAGATAAAATAGTCATAATAGAATCATTAAACAATTCTTCTTCAGATGAAAATGGTCGGCAAAGTGTATATTCATCTGGCCACAGTAAGAGCTACAGGTTCTGAAACACAATGCCAATCAATATTCTGCAACAATTGTACTCACTAAATAAACACAATATTGCACCTGAGCTAGTCTCTGCGTTGAGGTAACTTAGTTTCACCCACTGGTGCTAGTGGTCAGGGTTCAAGCCAAATTGAAAGCTAAAACTTCAAATCATGCTAGACTTACTTCTTCACTTGAAAAGACTGATTTATTATAAACTCTCTCCACTAATTTCTCTGCATAAAGTTCTGTATTATACTGAGTTAAGTTAATTTCTCTCTAAATTTCTCAGATGAGAAATTATTGCTATTTACATTTGGGCTAATATTATTATCTTTGTTATTATGATCTCAATGTTTCAGCCACTGTTCCTATTGGCCTTCTTCAGGTGTCTGTCTATCGAGGTAGATTGTTCTCATTCCATTATCCATGTCTAGGGATATCTCATCATATTCTTATTAAGTACTACTTAGTTATTACAAGTCTATCAGCTAGAATCACTTCTAACCAAAAATCTATATCTCGTTTCAGCCTTTTCTTATTCATGTTTACAACAAAATTTTATTTTTAAATTATAATTTCTAATCCTCAAATATATAAAATTTAACAATAAAATATATAAATGATAAAATAAAACACAAGCACACATAAAAAACAAAATATCAAAATAAATTGCTAAAAACTGACTTTTTTTCACTTCACCTGCTATGACAACTCCATTTATATATGAAATATAAAAGTGTAAATATAAATAATATATTTGTGTGTATATATATATATATATATATATATATATATATATATATATATATACACACACACACATATATATATATATATATATATATATATATATATATATATATATATATTTTTAAAAGAGTGTAAATATAAATAAAACTCAGCCCCCCATCTGGAAGACTGGTGCAACACAATCTTCCTCTTTCTATTTCTTTCCATTTACCCTTGTGTTGTACTATGAGCTATGCTATTCATTTGAAACATTGTATCAAGAAATATGTGTATTCTCACAAAAAATCATTGATTGGACAAATCTTGTCCAATCAAAATGGTTGATGCCACCATTCAACCAGCTCTAAATTCTCAATAAATTATACTGGCAGGATTGTATGAAAGTAGTAGGCAAATGTGTATATAAACTATTATAACCAATTTAAAGTATTTTAAGTCAGGACTTAAAAACATTTTAAAGTGGTTATAATAGTTTTTATTGAAAGTCATTGTCTTTTTTAATTAACTATTCTTTATTTTTTTAATTCAAAGACTCAGGACAATTATCAATATTGTGAACAAGTCTTTCAAGGTACACGTAATTAGTTCATTCATTTACCTTTAAATATCATGCCCTCCTTGCCAACTAAATGAATATCTGCATCTGTTTACAAAAAAAAATATCTCAAATAAAATAAAATAAAAACTTTGTAAGTTTAAGATCTCCTGAAAATTTGTAAAGAGGTGGCTGCTTAAAGCTAATAATACGTAAGCTTTCTGTAAAACATCCTCCTCCCTTAGTGTCATTAGACACCCCTGTGAAGTATACGGCCTGTACAATTATTAACATAAAAGAAATATTAGTCAATAATATCAAACTACTGTATAGTACTCATTGCAAAGAAAAACTCAAATACCTAAAACTATTATAATACAAAAGAAACAATCCCACAGGAGAATGTGTATAAGATATTTAATATGGATGATTATATATATATATTATGTGTAAAATATATATATATATGTATATGTATATATATATATATATATATGTATATATATATATATATGTATATGTATATATATATATATATATATATATATATTATGTATATATATATATATATATATATATATATATATATATATATATATATAAAATAAATCCTAAAGAGCCATGAACAACCTACCTAGAATTTCACCTAAATGGATCTTCAGGGTATCTCTCTAAAGAGGAAATTACACAAAACAATTTTTATTTAAAAAAAAAAATCCACTAAAACCTAATAAGCATAAAACCACGTGACAGAAGAAGATAGGAAAAAACCCACAGAGCCTCTATTCCAATAATCAGGATTTCCTATACCTACACCGATCTAAAATCTCAGATCTTTGATTTAATAAATTCTTAGGTTCCTCGGAGGTGGCTATTGCTAAGTTTTCCTATATATATATATATATATATATATATATATATATATATATATATATATTCTGGTGCAGTCCAGCTCTGTAAAACTGTATTACACATGACATCACTATATTAATTTGAATCCTAGTATTCCAAAAATTGCCAGGTTGTATGTAGCCAACAAAATCTTTTTTATCATAATGACAACATACAGTTCTTAGTAATAACTGAGACAATAAAAAAATACTTGAACAATCATGAACTTTGGACAGTTTATCCCCAATTATTTGAAAATTAGAAAACTACAATAAAAAATGAAACAGAACTGATATGAAATATCTGAACCAAGTAAGATGGAATATGTTTAAAACTAGTGGGACAGAAATATTAAAAAATATAAAAATAAAAAATAAAACTTTAAGCATCCAACTTTTTATATATATATATATATATATATATATATATATTTAGTTGGATTGGTGTGAGTTTGTGATCGTTAGACAAAGATATCTGATGATTGCAAATAGCATGAAACTCAGGGTCACAAACTCACATCAATCCAACTAAATATGTTAGCTCTATCACTGATATTGAGCGCTTTCCAATAAGTACTGTGCATGTACAATATATAAATAATATATAAAAAAATTGCATATGTATATATATATTTATTCCACTTATTTCCTCCTTGGTTATGAATTATACATGCATAAAAAAAGACACAATAATTTAAAAATATTAAACATGGGTTATCAATTAAATTTTGCGGAACTTGAACCTAATCTATGAGAATACAGTTGTAAACAACCATATTGATCCAGCTCATAACATACAATTCAAAATCTATTTTCAGAGATTTATTTAGGAAACTGATCATGAGAAATTATTTCACATATGAATTTTTTTTTTTATTTTGATGGAGTGTTTCATGTCAAGTGTTCCTCAGAATTTGAGGTTATTATAATAGGTATTTTTTTTTTTCAATTCACTTTTTTCTTTTTTAATGAGTGATTAATTAAGGTAAAGTTATCTCACTCACCCAGCACTGGATATTTAAAAATGTAGATCATGGCATCCGCTCCACTGAGCACACTCTTCGAGCAATAATCTGACAGTTGCCTTTGTTTTTTTCAATATGATATATATATATATATATATATATATATATATATATATATATATGTAAATCAAATGAGTGTAAGGTGGTTGATATTTAATTTGAACTCTTCGAGATTGACTGGACTGTTGATGAAATATAAACAATATGTTAATTATGCATTCTATAATACATAATTTTATAAAACCAGATTGTTGTTCATATGACAAAAGACATGCACCATCATGATAAACTGTTGCTTGTTAATGTGGCATTTAAGCAAAAGCTCCTGGCTGCTTTTGTTTGACACTATTCCCTCAAGTGGAGTTGGTCTCTCTGTGTACATTTATTGTTTTAAATTTATAGTTGAAGATAGAATTGTCTTAAATTCTTTATTTCTTTTCTTTCAGCTTTTCGTCTTTAGCTTTTCATTCCCTCAAAGAGAATAAAATAAGAACAAAGTAGAAACAAATAATGAAAAACTAATTAATTTATTTTTTGTAGATACCTAATAGGGCATTGATCTTCAAACTATGACTTCCTGTTCTTTACATTCTTTTTAAACTCTGTTCTTCACTGAATATAAGAGCCACTCAAGGTAGAGGGTTAGCGAATGGAGTTGTCATATGAATGTAAGAATTGTAGATTATGAGCATATGTAGGATAAATAATGATTAATCCTTGACTTAAAGTGGTTAAGTTTAATAGTGGTCAGAGGAGCATTCTCTTGGGAATATGTTCCACAAAGAAACAGTCCTTGGGAAGAAGCTGTTCAAATGGAACGTCCTTATTTCCAATGGAATACAAAGAGAATGGGGATGGTCTATTCCTGTTTACATGGTATGACATGAAACTAAGAAATGTAGCTTGTCCGGACATTTACCATGGAAATAGCAATAGCATTGTGATAGGCTTGTAATGTTGAGTCTGTGAAAAAAGGATTGCAAGGTAGAAAATATTTCATTACCTACAATGTTATATTGGACGTCACTTTTATTGTTTTAATGAATTTATCATGTAAACTCACAGCCACATGACTCACTATAAGGTTCTTATATATTTTGCTAGTGTCGCTTGTCATAATAATGCACTAGTTACATTAAATAAATTTCTTTTCAAGTGGTTTTTTTTTTCATTCTTTTTTATATATTATTAGTTTTATAACATGTTTCAGGTTATCTACAAACAGTTTAAATGTAACATTGTCTGAGTGAATATGATATATAAATTTCTATACATCAGAATAATGCTGAGTCATTGAATGACAAAATGAAAACATCTACATTTCATCCTTTAATCAAATTTGATTGATTTTTTAAAAATTTCTTATGATTTATGAAAACTTTATAGTTATTTGTTTGTTTCTTTTTAATCTCATTTCACCCCAAGCAAGGCAGTAAAGCCACTAAGACACAAGGGGTTACTGAGTGTAGAAGTATTAAAAAACAGAAACATTACTAAGGAGCAAGAATAAAAGAAGAGTAATCAAGGGGACAGTAGATAGCGATTGACATTGCTTTTAAATTTTTGAAGATTAAAGTTGGCTGGAAAACATGGAGCCAAAAGGGAGTTCCACAAGTGAGAAGTATGAGAAAAGTAACTGTTAGCATAGAATTTATGGCTATATCTAGTCAGCTCAAATGTAAATTGATTAGGTCTTGATACCAGTCAAGTACTGTGCTTAAATTCAAAAAGTCTAGGTACCATAGCAAAGAGCTCATCTGAACAATTACCATGAAAGTGTTTATAGAAAAGGCACAGGGAGATAACCTTATGGTGGTGAGAAAATGATTGAAGCCAAGCTGCCAGATCAGGACTGATAATATTACTGATTCTTCTTTGGATTTTATCAAGGAAAGCCAAAACATAATTCTGACTATAGGAGGTTGCTTACAGTACCTGATGTTCACAAGTGGCCTCTGTCTAAGTACAGACCATGTTTAATGCTGCTTAATTTTGCTGATTGACCAAAAAGTAGTGTTTTAACCAGAGGCTTTTTTTGAAAGGACTTCACCAATGTAGAATAATTTTCTTCTTGATGTAATTATATATCTGTCTATATTTCTGAGATGAGTTATAACTATTTACACTATTTACATTGTTCAGGCTACTGTCCTCATCTTTATTGTCATATTCATGACTTTTCAGCCTTCTTCATGTGATATATGTTGGAATTTCATACCAAACCTTCTATTTAGCTCAAGGGGTAGATATCTCAGTTACAGTTAATTCCCTTCAGTAACTCAACTCTCCAAATTTTCATTCCCTCTGCTGTTTCCAAGTATTGAATTTACAACTCTTTGGGTCAAATCACATGTCCCTATGGATAAAAGCATTGGTTGAGTAATCCAAAAAGTGACTTGACTCAAAGAGTTGTGAGTTCAATACCTGGCTACAGCAGAGGGAACAAAAACTTAAAGAACTTAATTATTAAAGGGAATTAACTGAAACTGAGATATCCAAAAAAGGGCATGGCATGTGGAATTAGAACAATCTACCCACCATGGGCTAAATAAAGGGTCTAGTTTAAAATTCCAATTTATTTCACCTGAAGAAAGCCAGTGTACAATGGCCGAAACATCATGAATATGGCAAGACAATAATGAAGATATGTAAATAGTATAAATAGGAATTATATATACTTAAGGAAAGGAGAGAAATATAATATAATTATAATCAATGTTTTTGTTTATAAAAATCTCCCCAGCCTCTACATATATATATATATATATATGAAAAGTGTATATAAATATAAATAAATATATATATGTATAATTATTTATATATTATATGCCCTGATATTTATTAGAAAGCGCTCAATATCAGAGATAGAGCTAACATATTTAGTTGAATAGATGAGTTTGTCTGACAATCGCTAAAGCGTGAAACCCAGGGTCACAAACTCACATCTATCTATATATATATATATAAATATATATATATATATATATATATATATATATATATGTATGTATGTATGTATGTAATTCCATCAATAGAAACATTACTTTTATCAGATGAATTCCTAGAGGATTAAATACATTACATAGAATTTTTTTCTATTTTGTCATTCAATTATGTAGCATTGTCTATAGCTTACTGCTATACTGTACTATTAAACAGTTAAAGATATTTTATTATTACAATCTTTTGATCTGCTAAATTTACTTAATGATAAACACACAGACTACTACTTTACCAAATGCCAAAGAATTCCTTTGAGTATATTCATTAGTGTCTTTCTTCAAGGTAATTCTTCTTTTCATGTCTTTGAGTCGTCATTAGAGGATTTCTCTTAGTAATGACACACATTCTTTTCCATGCAATGCACCACAGATTTCACAAGATCTTTATTAGTGCAAAGGTCAATTCGTTGCAGGCAATTTAGAAGATGCAACATTGTTTAGGATTTGCTGTAGTATTCACATCTTCAACCTCCATTTGTAAATCTTCATGTTTTCTCATTGCATTATTTGAACTACCTCCTCTTGTGGGAAGTTAGTCTACCCAGGGAATGACTGAGCATATGTTTGAGAATAATGATTAATAAGCTAGTGCTGTGAGTTCAATCTTCACTGTGTCCCTGCACTGTTTACTAGACTAAGTTAAACTTAGTATTGCCACTGGAAATTCAAAGGAAGATCTAAAATTTTAAGCAGGTGGAATGATGGCATTCAAATGAAAAATGGGAAGTCTATTTGGTAATTTTAACTTTTAAGGTTAATTTATGATTATTAGGGTTTATATTTATGAAATATCTTTATTTTCTTGTTTTTATTTTTATTTTTACAATGATGTTCACTTTGTACAAGGTCTAATTATCATTCAAGATAAAGGGTTACAGAGTAAGAGGTGCAGTTTATATGGATATGTGGGTAAGATAACAGTTGGCCCTAGACATAAAAAGGTTAAGATTGTAATCGTTGGAAGCATCCTCATAGGAGTTGGTTCCACAAAGCAGTGGTTCATGAGAAGCTGCTCAAGTGGAACTGACATCTCACCAAGGGAATGAGGGTGGTTCTTTACAGTGTGCATGCAATGGTGGGTTTTATCCATGAAGGTTAGAACCGGTGGAACTAAGGAATGTAGTTCGTCTGAAGACTTTCCATGGAAATACTGACAAAGCAGTGCGAGGCTTGCAACATTTTGTCTGTGGGAAAGTGGTTGTAGATTGAAAAATAATTCATCACCCATAAGGACACAGAGATGTTTGTGGACTCTATCAAGACTGGAAAGTGAAGACTGGGCAGCTCCAGCCCATATATGACAGCAGTACTCCATTTTCGGCCTGATCTGGCTCTTGTCAGAATGGAGGATAACAGGAGGAGCCAGCTACTTACAGAGCAATGCAAGAAACTGATAATTTTTCCAGCATCTTTAGTGATAGATCATATCTACTACAAGTTCCACTTGAGGTCTGGGTTGAATTTAAGTCCCAGTAGGAGCTCAAGGCCTCCATGAGGAAACATCTGTTCATCACAATCGGTGAAAAGTCCACT
The DNA here is from genome assembly GCA_903632075.3 of Acanthosepion pharaonis. Taxonomy (NCBI): domain Eukaryota; kingdom Metazoa; phylum Mollusca; class Cephalopoda; order Sepiida; family Sepiidae; genus Acanthosepion; species Acanthosepion pharaonis. The sequence continues at coordinate 2,732,786 of CAHIKZ030000273.1, forward strand.
TGTTTATCTAGATATTTAAAAAACAATTGTACTTTGCTTAAATAGGAAGAAAGATTTGGATCCCGCTACTGGGTTCATCCTTAAGAATGCTTTAAGGTAGGCATGCACAAGTGCAAAATGTTAAGGGCCACATTACTCACAAATGATTAGTCATGGGCTACAATAGTAAATTTTTAGAATAAAATTACTGAGTGATAAAAATAGTCCAAACAAAAGGATTTTGCATTATTTTTAATAATAGTTAATCAAGTGTTGATCATTTTTTATTTATTTTTATTATCATTTCACCCCATGCAAGGTGATAATGCCACTAGGACGCAATGGTTTACTGGGAGTGAAAAAGAAAGAATAAAAGAATAGGATTCAGAAAGACAGAAGATGGTGATTGGCATTATATTTAATTCTTTGAAGATTGTAGCATGGCATTTATTTTTCATTTTTGGATAAGAAAGATCTATAATGAGTTCTCCATAGTTTGTCACATGCTTCCTTAGGTGATATTTTTTTTATCTATTTCAACATTTATTATAATTCATCATTGGTTAAATAAAGTCTTGATTCCAGAAAACTGAATTTTTTGTATCTGATCAATCACTGAATATATTCTGATGAACACAAAATGTTTACTATTTAAAAACCCCTTAATAGCCACACTTGGTAGTCTTGCAGGTCACATGTAGCCCACAGGCTGTATTTTGTGTACGTCTGCTTTAAGATGTAAAATATTTCATAATTTTTTTTATGGGGATAAAAATAGATTGCTTTAATAAGATTTTTCTCTCTAAAATATAAATGGCATTTTCTTTAATATCTGGAAGGTCTATTTTTCTCTTTTTCTTTAATTTAGCACAGACAGTGCATTTAGTTAAAACCATTGTTAACCTGATCCTGTTTACTAGATTTTCAAAGCTAGTATTCCCGTATTGGTTTTAAATCTTGTTAAATACTTCAGTTATGTGCTATACGGGATACATGCTTAGGCGATCATGTATCTTTTGATACATGACTGACAAGGCAGACTTTTTCCCGCAGTAGGTTGCCATTTCTTTCTGCGGTAGACCAGTTGCCATCCAAAGCTACAGAACCCGTCTGTCCTGCTATTTACCCATAGCTGGAGGGAGAAGAAGAGAAGCCATACTTTTCCCAAGGGTATTAGCATGTAAGTGAATGTAATGGATTCAACTGGAATTCGAACTTGGCTCTCCGATTCCTCAATCCGAGCCACTATTCATTTCTCCACAGTGCCTCCCCTTGTTAAATAACAGGTATTAAAACTAATTGATTATTTGTTACGGCTTAAAGCCAGAAAATATTTTAAGATTGTAATAATTTTGAGAAAATAATGATTTACAGATACACGTTTTACTAATTAATCCATATCTGGGGAGAAAGGTGAATTCATACCTTTTCTAATGATATTTGCCCATAAGTGATTATTGTAAACCTAACTGGAATTGTAATTCGGCTCTCTGATTTCTAATTTCAAGCCATTGTCCATTACACCATCTGCACATCCAAGCTTACAGTACCTAGTATTCCTAAGTGGTCACCCATCTAAGTACTGACCAGGCTCAACATTGCTTAACTTTGGTGATCATATCAGAACCAGGGTTTTAATGTAGTATGTTTATAAGCTGTCAATATCTTTTAAGTTATTAGTTTTATTTCCATATATATTCTAAAACACTAATAGCAAAACTTTCCTCATAAAAATTATTCTATGCTAAAGAAAAAAATATTAAAATAAAAAATTAAATTAAAAGTTTCATTTTTTTTTTTTATTAAAAGAACAATTTTTCTCAAATAGTTTTAAGGAGACAAACATTTCTAACCATGTAATTTGCTTGGTACACTATATTTAGAATAAAATTTGTAGAGCTATTTTATCTCCTAAAATCTGAAAATATTTTTCTTGGCACTGTAAAAATAATAAGTACATACTTATGATTTAATAACAACATAAGCATTTAGTAAACCCACAAGTATTTTTTTTAAAGATTTAGTAATTTAAAACAAAGAAAGGTTTTTAGATACTGTTGTAGTCATCGGCACCAGCTCGTCATCCTCTCCCCCTATACCCTTTCTCTCCCTTGGTTAGCAATTATGGAGATGGCTGTGAATCAAAGAGAGTTTGATGAGGCCATTCGCATGAATTTGATTTTGGTGGACAACTCCATGCTAGAAGCATCTCCCTCGCAGCTCAAAGGTGATTGAAACAGATGAGATCTGGGAAACCTGGTTGAATCAGGCTGTTGGATGCTTGGTCTCTCAAGGTTTGCCTTGGTTATGCTAACCCGACTAGGGCTTCCCTCTTCCACCAGTTTGGTCACCGAGATCATGTAGATCTTTGCCTATTCTGTTGCTGGGGTCTTCGGGGGTTGATCAGTCTGGTCTCTCCTCCATGACTTTACCCCCATGGGTGGCCCTACAGGAGTTGGAACTCCAGATGATTTTACTCTTGAGATCACAAGGGCACTCAAGTTTTCTATCATGACAATGAATGACCATATATATATTTTACACTAGATATCAGAGTGAACATTATCAAATGTACCACTTTGACCTGTTACTTTAATGACAATAATTGAAATTAATCAACTCATCCTTTCTTCTATCACTCCTATCTGATCTTGCTCTAAACTTTCTGTAACCCCTTGCATCCTAGTGGCTTCCCACCTTGCTTGGGGTAAAATGCTTAAAAAAAAAATATATATATATTTAAATGGCAAGTCTATTTAAACTCAATAACATCATTTTATGACAGGAAATTTATAGCTAAAAATGTTTTGGATTTGATAACTGGATATTATTACAATCAAGAAAAAAATTACATTTTTCTATTACATATATATTAATATATTATTATATATTAATAAATTATTATATATTATTATAATATATGATTATATTTTAGGGTGAAAACGATGACAAAGTGGATAAATTTTTTTGTGATGCATTTCATCCTTATTAATTTTAATATTAATTATATATATATATATATATATATATATATATATATATTATAAATATATTTTAATATATAATATAATAATATATTAATAATATCTTAATATAAAATAATATATTAAAATAGTATATAATAATTATCTTAATATATAATATAATAATATATTATAATGTATCAATATAATAATATATTCATATAATGATATAATACATTATTATTATAATTATCATAATAATAATTATATACTAATATATTATTATATATTATTATGATATATTATTAAATATTATTATTATCAAGAAAAAATAACGTTTTTTTATGAACTGATGAAGATTTTTCTACCTTAATTGAGAAGAAATGAATTAAAGAGTTTTATGAAATATAAAGAATAAAGGCAAGACACTGGATTTCTTTCTTTTTTTTCATTTTCCTTTTCTTTTTTTTTAATTAATTTTTGCCAGAAGTGACAACAAACTGTTGGTCAAAATTTTGTTTTTCATTTCCTAAAATAATGTTGGGCTTGTAAGTTAAATAAAATGTTAACATGGAACTCCAGCTCCTAAAAGCAACTGAGAAATAATTTCTTTTACTTCTTTTTGAATTTTTTTCTAAATTACCTGATTTAAGTTTTTTTTTTTTTTCTGTTTAATCTACTACATCAAAATGTTGGGCTTGTGGCATAGATGGATAAATATCCTCACACTACAGAGCGTCAAGAAAAAAAAAAAAAAAGAAACAAGAAATATCTAAAAAAATTAAAAAAAAAAAAGGAAACAAAAATATTTTTAAAAAAAGAAACAAGAAATATTTAAAAAAAAGAAACAAGAAATATTTTAAAAAAAGAAACAAGAAATATTTTAAAAAAAGAAACAAGAAATATTTAAGAAGGAAAGGGAGAAATATTTAAAAGAAAAAAAGGAACAAGAAATATTTTTTAAAAAAAAAAGAAAAAAAAGAAGCAAGAAATATTTTAAAAAATAACAAATATTTAAAAGAAAAAAAAAGAAACAAGAAATATTTAAAAAGGAAAAGAAAAAAAGAAAGCCACAAAAGTAGAACGTGAATTGAAAAATCTGATCTATACGACCCAACTGATTTTTTTAAATTACTAACCAAAAAAAAAATTATTCCTTCTCCCAAATGAAGAGATGAAATAATAAACAAAAAAAAACCAAAGAAGCCAAAAAAAAAAAAAAAAAAAAAAAAAAAAAACCCAAAGCTCATTTCCGCCTATCTTTTGCAGATCTTTTCCCTTCGAAGCATTGTGTTCAACCTTCAACTAAGAGTGATCAACTTTCAAGCTTAGACCTGAAGCACTCCCAACAGAAGCCTCACCCCGGTGAATTGTGTCACTCCACCCGATACTTCAGCAAACCAGTTGTTGGCCACAGACACTGGCCGCCCACGCAAGCATCTTCCACAGTAAGCACTGGCACCCCAGTGGCCCACCCACAGTCTAGGAGCCAGCCGGTGAGCAGCCAATCAGTGAGCAGCCAACTTACCTCAAACCCCAGGCCACTGCCCCCTGTACCACAAAAGCCATTTTCAGGATAGCTTCATTTGGAATTTATCAATGAAATGTTAAAACCCTCATATAACCCATGATTCATTTTTTTTCTTACCCCTGTTCTATTTTTCATGGTACCCCACATCATAAATTTGAAAGACTGCATACAGATTTCTATGCATATATATTTAAAGAGAAATTGTTGGTAGGCACGTGTACATTTAATATATATATATATAT
>CAHIKZ030000273.1:2742500-2770000 GCA_903632075.3 Acanthosepion pharaonis
TCTCTTCTACTAAAAACAAGCAAGAAAAAGAAATCGTCCTTTTTGTTAATACCACCTATACAGTAGTGTTGGGACCCAGTGATGACACAGAATGTAATAATTGCTGGAATTAAAAAGATAACAATTGTAAATCTGTTGGTCGAAATAGTTGTAGGTACTCTAGAATTTAGTACTTTATGTTCTAAAACAGTCCCAACAATGGATTGTGCAGATATGTACTTTACAAATACTACAGCAAGCTATCAGATGAACAGGTCTATTGCTGACATATGTAAATTCATTAGAGTGTGGCAAGGGCCAACAATGTCAAGATGGCTGTGTAAAAACAAAGAAAAGAAAAAACTATATTTGGTTTTGAAAATACACTAAAAATGCATAAGGGTTTAATTTTCTGTGCTGATGAGGAATTAATTCCTGGGTTCACAAATCCTTATTCATGAAAAGTCATACAAATAAGTTTCAGTGTGGTATACTTTCCAGGATGTGTCAGAGAGTGAAAATTTAAGAAGAGTTGGTTTGGGAATTTTGGGTGGGGCATTTTTTGGAAGTGGGTAGTCAGTCGATTTTTTTGTTTTTTTATTTCAAAATAGACTCAGCACTAAATGGAAGCAGTATTTTTAACAAGCTCATATTGGGTGGAAACTTTATCATCCTAAGTAGTCATAAACCATTGACATTTACTTTCCAAACCAAAAGCTGTCAGTAGAGCTGATCATCTTCAACCATGTCTCTTTTTTAATATACATAAAACAAGGGATTTTCATCATCTTGTGAACAAAATGGAAGACAGAAGGGTAAATTTTAAAATATACACAAGGACATATAGATACCATATGTATCTTTTATACGAGTATAAATATATACACTACTTGCAATGCGTGTGATTATATATATATATATATATATATATATATATATATATATATACACACACACATATATATATATATATATATATATATATATATATATATATATATATTTTTAAAAAGAGAGAATCCGCAAATGTTTTTGGTTATAATGTGGATTTGTTTTAGTGTATATATTATATTTTATTCTTCAAAGGAATTATCTCATTGACCAATAACTGGTTAATGAGATAAGTGTTTTGAATATTTGCTAATTAATTTATAGACTATTGTTGCTCTAGTTATCTCTTGAGCTCTTTCTGATAAAAATTCCACTGGACTTAAAAACACATTAAATATTAGTAATTACTACATATTTTAATTGCTGTCATTTAGTTTTATTATTATCATAGTTACTTATATATATATATATATATAGTTATATATATATAGTAAAGGTAATAAATCTGTTGGTATATAATCCAAGTAGATCCTAATAATATAAAATATTAAAACTGAACCACAAAAAAACTCAAAGTATTTATTATACAGAGCAAATAAATAGTAGTAAACCAAAAAATTCAAAATTACCTCATATGAGGTATAGACCTATTTCAACCAATGAAAACTCTGTCAGTCTTATTCAACCTTGATATACAGTCTGTGTACCAAGGTTGAGTAAGACTAACAGAGAAACAGGTCTATACCTCATGAGGTAATTTTGAACTTTTTGGTTTACTATATATATATATATCTATAAATATATCAGCTAATAGCATCACCAGTCACAAGTATGCCTGTATATATACATAAAATACCGATTAGTCAGGCCCCTCTCTTGTAGCTGTGGATAATAGACTCATCTTAAAAATTTTGCTAGTTAACCTTACTGGATGCACTGCTATTGTGGCCTTGTATCAGTCAATCTTTGATTTAGTAAATATTTACTATATACTTGGAAGATTGCTTACCAAAGAGTTGTAGTTAACATGAAAGCTAATAAGCTTAATTCCCACCAGGTACGTTATTATGATGGCCTTGTGCTAACAGCAGTTAATCATAGTATATATCTATTTTATGCTTACCTAGTAGATAAGGATGGTTTGGAGGTAAACTTACAAGCCATAAATTTGTGTATTTCAGGGTCAGGCAATCTGCGACCCACCTGATGATTTTATACAGCCCACAAGAGCACAACAAACATTATTTTTTTTAAATATCTATTAATAGATTTTGGCATTTTGGGGGTTACATGTTTACGCAAAATAGTAATCTATTCAAAACAGGAATAAAGACAACAAAGGTGCAAATTATATATATTTAGTTATGTTCCACCCACACTTTGTCTCTGTCAATGCTCAATCATCAACACAGTGCAAACTTATGTAGGGATCTAGGTACCTGTGTGCACAACAGATATCATTTTCATGCTTTGCTATTACAAAATATTTGTTCTCAAATATACAAATTTCATTAATAATAGCAAATGTATTAAACATTAAACTAATTTCTCAATCATTTATGCATTCTGTTTACAAAATGTGTCTAACAAGCAAATAAATATACAAATAACAGGTAAATATAGGGTTGCTATTTATATTGTGTCTGTGAAACTCAAGTTACAGCCCAGTTTACACACGGGTCAACAATCTTGCAAGGGTGGAGGACACAAAGAAAAAGGTTTTCCCACCCCTGGTATATTTGGTCTTTCTTAGATGTCCAACTTGTGACATCATAATCTAAGCTTAGTTATTACCTCTGTCCCATAATAATTATTATATTTTATGCATGAAATATGTATGCAAATGTAATAATTATTATGGAACACAAATAGTAACACATTTATTAACTTATATATGTTTTTACATACAAAGAAAATGACCGGTAATTGAAAAGTATGAAAACAGAGTTTGCCTTTCTCTCTAACATACAAACACATACATGAAAAATAAAAATATTAAATGAGTTAATATAGTATTTGCCTTCCTCTAACACACAAACATCATACACAAATATATACATGCATATATATGAGGGGGTGCTGAAATGTTCTTAGCCTGAGCCACATAAGAATAGAGATGGTAAAGGTCAGGCCAACAGCTTTTTAGCACCCCTATTTATATATATATATATATAAAGACAAAAGGAAAATTTTTCTCTCCTAACATACTTCCTAACAATGTGAGGACTTTATTTTGCAACATGAATTTATAAACAGTAGTAAAACTATCATTAGGTTTTCTTAAATTTAAAAATTTTGATCTATAGAAAATACTGTTTTATTTAAACTTAAGAATTTTGAAAATCTTGCGATATTTTTTAATTTTGTTCATAAATACATGTCACAAAATAAAATCCTTACATTTGCCTTGATAATGTCTACCAGAAGACAAAATGTGTTTGGTAGAGAAAAGTTTTCCTTTCATCTTTATTTATATGTTTTTTTTGTAGATTTATTTTATTTATATCTGGAGTTTTTTATATATATATATATATATATATATAATGACAAATTCTTTCAGGAATAATATGAGCTATATTATTAATGTTTAGTTGATTCCGGTCTTTTCTTTGTAGAAATGATTTATCAACTCATAAAGTTTTATATATATTTGTGAGAGTTAAAAAAAAAAAAGGCATCTTTGGTGTATGGATGAAGTGGGCTCCTGAATTGCCAGCAGAGGTATTATCAAAACATATTTAAAAAGTTTTTTCCCCTATTTTTTGTTATGTTCATATTAACATACACATTAATCAAATTCATCTACTTCTATGAACATTTCATTCAAAATGATATATTGTACATGAATATAGTGGCTTTCATAGACACTTTTTCACGTTTACAATTCAGTTTATATATGTACATATCGAGTTATTATATATTCAATTTATTCAATCAATACAACTGATGTTTTATACATAAATTATATTAGTTATTTATATATAAATTATATGAATTTGTAAAGCTAGCTTTAAAATTACTGTAGTCATTTCCTTTCCAGAGCAGTTCAAAACTTATTTCCAAATCCAAAAAAATTTTTCAAAATCTAAAAATTCAAATAAGATCAACCTGGAAAAATATAGCAATTGTTTCCTCTTCTGCTTTGCAGAATGTCCTTTAATAATATAAATGACCACCAGAGCCATATAATTTCAAAGGCTAACATTTCAAGTTTGCTGAGAATTCAAAGACCATTACTTTCCCCTTCGGCCCTTACAAATATAATTCCAGCATCTCAGTTTTATCAAAATGCATTTTCATTTTGTTCTAATGTGCATGTACATGAATGCATTTATGTTTGTGGATTATTTAAAAAATTGAAAACTTAAAAATTATTCTCATGTCCAATCTATATTCAAATTCAAATAATATTAAAACAATGGGATTTTAAAAAAAAATTATTGAAAACACCCAAAAAAATTAAAAATCTTTTAAAAAAGAAAATCCTGCACACATTTCAGTCCAAGGTTTGTTGGTTTTGTTTTTTTTCCTCTTTAATGTTTCTATTTTGGCCTTTTTAACTTCAATTTATATCAGATATATAAATTAAAGGAAAAAATTTTTTTTATATATATATATATATATATATATATATATAGAAAAATATATGGAAAAACAAACAAAAATCCTAGTATGCAATTATGCTGTTTTAATGTTAATATAATTATATTAACATTAAAACAGCATAATTGTATACTAGGATTTTGTTTGTTTTTCCATATATTTTTCTTCATACTGTTGGATCTATATCCATATATTTGCTTATATATATATATACAAACTGAAAATAAAATTGTAACACCCAGAGTATGTGTTTCAATTTACCCCAGATTAAGGCAATATAAGCAGATTAGAGTAAATAATTACACATAAAAATGAATATATTCACAGGTTCCAAAATAAGAGGTGTATCAACAAACTCCATATTAATACACTATATATTCTCCTTGCTTGTTAACACAGTCTTGCACTCTTGCATAGATAGAACTGATGCCAAATACCATTCTGCAATACATTATTTCATGCTTCTTGTACCATTTGATGATATACACCAAGTGTTACAAGTGGGCTAACTGAACGAAGCAGACACCTTCTCATCATGTCCCAGTCAGGTTCAGTGGAGGATACATCCATTAATGGAATGTTGTTGATCATCTTGCAGACTGTGTTGACTAGTATGGGTTTCATGTGGGTGGGCATTATTCTGCTGAACCATCATGTTGCCTTCCTATTGCAGAAATGGCTGCAGAATGGGCTGAACCATATTCTGCTGTATATGGTGCTGTTCAATGTTCCCTCCACCAACACCAAAGTCAAATGAGAAGTATCAAGTACTCCATAATGCCAAGAAGTATATCTGTGTGTTGGGGTGAATACACTCTGGGAAATTTCACTCTATAGATCTACACTGCACACACAAGCAACCATTACTTGAATGAAGACAGAACGTGATCTCATCAGTAAAGACTCCTGACAACACCACTGAAGTGCATGATGCTGTTTTGTCAGAAGTGAAAGTTTAGCTAGTGACACGTGTCTATTGTTCTGCTTCAAATAAACAATTCTCAGTGGTCTGCGTTGTCATTCATGGAACCACATTTACTCTGATCTATGCTGTGGACACTATGCAGTCTGTTGCCTTTACAATGCATCAGTCCTACAGAAGGTAGTAAAGGAAAGCAAGAAGAAAAGACTAATTCTCACTTTCAAGAAGACAGAATACATGATTGTTAGCAAAAGGAACAGTCTAACATGCAAATTACAAATTGCAGATACCAAAATCAAACAAATACAACAATTTAAATATCTGGGAAGTGTTTTAACAGAGAATGGAAAGTGCAACACTGAAATTTGAATTTGAATTGGGATAGCAAATGATACCTTTCAAAAGCTAAGCAAAGTATAAAGAAAAAGAAAAATTTTGTGAGCAACAAAGAAAACAGTACTGAATTGCTACGTAATATCAGTTTTCCTATTTGGCAGTGAATCCTGGATAATCTCCTCACAGATGAAGAAGAGACTTAAAGCGACAGAAATAGGATTCTACAGAAGGATGTTGAGAATACTCTGGATCAATGAACTGTGAACGATGACAAAGTTTTAGAGAAAATGGAAACAAAAAGAACACTTATGTTTAACATCAGGAAGAGTCAGTTGAAATTTCTAGGGCAGATATTAAGGAAAGAAGGCTTGATAAATTTGATATTCACAGGACAGATTGAAGGCAAGAGACACAGAGGAAAACAATACATAAAATCATATGCATCGGTAGTCTGGCTGCTCAGTTCTCAGAACTGGGCTGCTGTACGCTCATACATAAAAAAACAATGGGAAAGTCCTCGATATATATGTGTGTGTGTGTGTGTGTGGTCAAGTGGTTAGAATGTTTGATTTCTGACCATGAAACACAAGTTCAAATCTCACCATGGCCAATTTGTCAGGAAAGTGACTTATTGACATTATTTTGACCATTTATCTTGATTTTGATCCCAGCAACTGGCACCATTGCGAAATGCATGCCTACAAACCATACCATGGGTCGACCCAAGCCTTGTGAGTAAATTTAGTTAAACTGAACTGTTCATCAATGGTTCCGCCAGCACAAAGTCACAAGTCATCATGACCAAGAGTTTGAGTGCACTGGCCTGTTGTTCATACCAGATGATATGCTCTTTTCCCAGAAACTGCAGCATACATCCACTCAGCATAGTTGCATTATAAACCACAGGTTGGTCTATGGATCTTAAGCAAATACAAATGTGCCTGAGCAGGTGTCTGCAGTAGAAATTGATTAGCCACCCTAACAGGCAGGCATACTCAGAAATGAGCATATGGCTATTATATATATATATATATATATATAATAAAACTGTTTTTACAGACAAGGTTTCATTGATAGAAACTGCAGTAGCAAAAAAGGCTAGTGCTTGTAATATTTTAGATATATATATATATATATATATATATATATATGAAGTGTATATATGTTTTAAAGACAAACCTTTATACTGGTGTGCAGGTATAAAAAAAATATGTAATGCTTTTAAAGATAGATTCTTTTCTAATTAAATGTGATTTTTACATTACGTTCTAGATTTTTCTACCAAAAATTCCAGAGTATTTAAAAAATAAAATTATTTTTGCTCTTAGTAGTAACATGCTTACTTTTTTCTTTGACTTGTAGAATACTAAAATTGATATTCATACATATTTATTTACATATAAAAATTTTTTTATATGTTAATGCAAATATAAATATATAAATTTATATAAAAAGTTTATAAATATAAACTTTTTTATGTTTGAAGTAATAAAAATATGTTGGATTAATATACAAAATCTATTAATTCTTTAGAAATATAACACTTTCTATCTATATTTATCATCATTTTTTAAATGAGCAAAATTTTAACAAAATTTTATCAAATAATTTATCGACGTGTGAGACTTGAAAGGTGAAAATATTTCAAAATATTGATTTTATCATAAATCTATTATATTAAAAAAAATATATTTAAAAAAATTAATTACACAGCTATTTAAAAAATATGTGTAAAAAATTATATTTTTAATTCTTGATAATTTCATATTAAATGTTTACTGAAAAAAAAAACTAAAAAAAAAGCAATTTCCTTTATTTAAATAACTAACAATCATCTTCGCAATAAAGTAAACAAAATGGCTGCTCAAAATTTTATTTAACAGGTTTCACTGTCCAAAACCTGAAACATGCTTTCAAGTTTTTTTTTCTTTTGCCACTTCTTACCATGTATTATATTGTAAATAAAGTTAATTTAACATTTTTTCCAATTATGAAGAATATTTACATGTTTGTGAATAATAGGTATAACCTGTGCAGATAATTTTTAATAAATGGATAATCTTTTTAAGAATCACCTTGATTCAACATAAGCTATGATTTATAGCATGGTAATGTGGCTGACCATAATTCTCATCCAATATTTAATGCGGGATTTCTAAGCTATAGTATATAGTGTGAACTTAACGATGTTTAAGTCAATTTTGTTTTTTCTTATACTTTTATAAAAATAGATGCAAGCTGGTTTTTACATTTGTTGTCTACACTGTAAAAGAAGATTTGTGTTGTAAAATTTTAAAGAACATCTATAATTATGTTTGTGGAAAAAAAAAATCACTTTTTCCTTCTTCTGTGTCACCAGAAAAAAAAAACAAAGACCAATTCTCTATTCTTCTTTTTCATGTGTGCATACTCCTAAAAGAAAAAAAATTAAAAAAATATATTATTTATATGGGACAACTATCAATTTGTTTCAGTAGTTGACTTCTTTTTGTTATATGAAGGGATGGCAGGACTCTCTCCTTTTTATCATTTCTTTTGAGTGAGTGTAAGATTTTTTTGACTGGCTCTTTTGAGTGAATGTCATTCTTTGTTTTGATTGGCTCTTTTGAGTGAGAGTAGATTTTATTTTTGATTAGTTCTTTTGAGTGATTGTAACTTATTTTTGAGTGGTTGTTTCAAGTAAATGTAATTATTTTTGAGTGGTTGTTTCAAGTAAATGTAATTATTTTTGAGTGGTTGTTTCAAGTAAATGTAATTATTTTTGAGTGGTTGTTTCAAGTAAATGTAATTATTTTTGAGTGGTTGTTTCAAGTAAATGTAATTATTTTTGAGTGGTTGTTTCAAGTAAATGTAATTATTTTTGATTTTTCTGTTGAGTGAGTATAGTTTGTTTTTGATTGGCTCTGTTGAGTGAGTATAGTTTGTTTTTGATTGGCTCTGTTGAGTGAGTATAGTTTGTTTTTGATTGGCTCTGTTTGTATAGTTTTTTTGATTGGCTCTGTTGAGTGAGTATAGTTTGTTTTTGATTGGCTCTGTTGAGTGAGTATAGTTTGTTTTTGATTGGCTCTGTTGAGTGAGTATAGTTTGTTTTTGATTGGCTCTGTTGAGTGAGTATAGTTTGTTTTTGATTGGCTCTTTTGAGTGAGTTTAGATTCCTTTTGATTGGCTCTTTTGCATGAGTGTAGATTCCTTTTGATTGGCTCTTTTGCATGAGTGTAGATTTTTTATTTTGATTGACTCTTTTGAGCAAGTGTAGACTTTTGGTTAAGAACTCGGTATTTATTTTCTGATAGTGATTACATTCCATTTTACTTCATAGAAAAAAAAAACAATATTTGCAATGTGATATACTCTCCAATTTTGGAGAATGGCTCTTCACTGAACAGACAAATACCTCGTATTTCCAAATGTTTGCCCATCCAGATAGTAACCAAGTCCCATGATGCTTCATTCTAATGAACATGTGATATACTCTACTTTTACTTTTCAGACCAAACTCTCTAAATAGGTGTTATTCTTTGGGTCAGAAAATTTCAAGGATGACCCTTTCAATTATTAATCAGTACATTTTTGTAGACCATTTGTTTTCACTGAGAAATAAGAAAATTGTTTTGTGACTGATTTTTCTAAAAATGATTTTTTAGAGCAGTAGTCTTCTTCTTCTTCTTCTTTTTATGTACCATGTCCACTCAGGACATGGGCAATCATAGCTTTCCACAGCTTCCTGTCCCTTTTAGCTCTTAATAAATTTTGACTTTCTGTTATTTCTCCTAAACCCTGTTCCACCATCCATTCACTCAACCTCATGTGCTGTTTTCTTCTGTCTCTTGCCTTCAATATGAATATCATATTTTCCAAGCCTTCCTTCCTCATTATCCACGCTAGAAACCTCAACTGTCTTTCTTGATGTCAAGTATAGATTTCCTTTCTGTTTCCATTATCCAAATTCTCATTATGTTCCATGTTATTTATTGCCAAGATAGAAGCAATTTTTTTCTTCTGACTTGACTGAATACACTCTCCCATAAATACACAAGAAGATGTATGTTTAACTTCTGATCAGGCTTATTGTTGCTTAACTTCATAGATCATTTAAGAAACAATGTTTCTCAGGTGATATAATCTTCCTTTGTTTTTTCCATTTTTTTTTTCTTTATTTTTCTTTTTGCTTTCTTGTTTGATAATTTGAAATTGAAAAATAAAGCAGGAAAATTGATCTCTCTCCCTATCCATCCCATGAGATGATAATGGTTCCTCAGAAGAAATAGCATGGATTTTAGATGTGTAAGGTGTTACACAGTACCAGACCCCACCTTCCTGATATCTGCTCCCATATCCAACAGCAATGTGAAGTTCAGACTGGATTAGTTGCAGTGAGTGGCCAGGCCAACTTTTGATATAAATGATACCCTTCTTTTTGTTTCTAGATGGCTGTTGGCCATACAAAAGAGTTTAGTCACCTGTTCACAGGTCTTATTTTTCATCATATCAAGTGTAAGAAAATGAATACCCACTATTTAAATACTTGTATGGTTACCCATCCAAATACTTCCCAACATTCTTATTACTTAATAACTGATAGGTATCATAAAATTTTTCTATATCCTTCCATTTGTTTTTTTTTTTCAGGGGTTTAGGATTGGGTTGTTTGAATTTTGTAAAAATTCCAAATGAATCCAAGTGATCAGCTATTCAACAATGATCAACCCTACATTACTTCAGTTCAGTTTTCACACAAGAATTATATTTTTACAAGGGAATTGATATTTTAAAGATTACTTTTAAGAAATGAACATTTTTTTTAATCATTTCACCTCTAGTAAGGCAGTAAAGTCACTAAGACACAAGAGGCTACTAAGTGCGAGAGAATATGAGGCAAAGAAAAACATTATTAAGTTGAAAACAATAAAAGAACAGGAATTAAGAAAACAGTATATAACAATTAGCATTGCATTTAAATTTTTAAAGATTAAAGTCAGCTGGGAAGCATGGCACCAGAAGAGACTTCCACAAGCAAGAAGTGCGACAAAAGAAGCTGTTAGCATAGAACTTATGGTTGCATCTAGCTAATTCAACTGTGAATTGGGGAAATCTTGTTGCTAATTTCTCTAAGTTGGTTTTCTATACAAATAATAACCAGGCTCCACATGGTTTCATTTTAGAGTCAAATAATTATTATTATTATTATTTTTTTGTCAAAGTGTTTCAAAGTTCTGCCATTCTGAAGAAAAAGTAAATATCTGTCTTTCCAAATTGGTTACCAGTGCAAGTTCTGACCTGGTTTCATATTTCTTATGGTTTGACAATGAAACCAATGCTTCCAATGTGATATGGCCATAGTTAATGTTTTTGATGATTCCAACCAGTGTTTCTGGCATCTTCATACTTAGCTTAGTTGTTTTTTACCTATATCATTCTGTATTTAAAAATTGCCTTCTTTTCTGCTGGCTGGCTGGCTGATTGTTTGTTGTTGTATGTTTGCCTTTCATTCTCTTTTCTTTTTCTTACCTCTGGAGACTGATGGGAGATAAGGCAAGATTTTAGGTATGGCAGGGTCCAATCTCCATTCAACACATTCTTGTTTGCATAGAGACAAGAAACAATGAAGGAGAGAAGGAATAATTGATTTAAAAAAAAAAAAAAAAAAAAAAAAAAAAAATGCAGAACAAATAAAAGATCCAAATTTTTGGAAAGAATTTTTTAAATTTTTGAAGGAAATCTTTATTACGAAGAGCCCAGATTTTGGACAACTTTTGTTTTGTTTTTTTCTATCTTTCTTTTTAAAAAAAATGACAAACAGATATTTGTAGTGACTTTTACCTAACAAAAGATTTAAAATGAAGTTAGCAGGAAGAAGATTATAGTTAAAACAAATAATATTACAAGCCAACATTTGAATCGGTCATCTTGTGCCAAGCATCAATTCCTTTCATCTTAGTGGATATAAGCTTGATGGCTGAGGTAGCTGTATTTTTTTGCAACTTCTGCCAGTGGTCAATGTTCACTACAAGATAAAAATCAACATTTCAAATATTGATTTTCAAAACAGGAAGCCCTCCCCACCTGGAAGATAGGCACATAATCTTCCTATTTCTCATTAGATGCTGTGTCAGAGTAAGCTAAGCTTTGTAAATATTTATTGCTTACCATTACATGTGATCAAATTCTTAATTAAAACCAAGGTTCTCTGGCTGACATTCATGAAAGACAAGCTGTCAATGTGTAGGATTCAAATTGAATCAGGCTTACCATCAACTGCTAAATTACCTTTAATGATTTTTTTTAATTTAAAGAGAATGTTAATCTCACTGTATGTCTAGTAAGTTTGGTATTAAAATTCCAAAATATTTCCCAAACTATTAGGTTGTTCAGAAAGTCCTGACTCACTTAGGAAACAGAAAGAATACAGCAAAATTTTATGGAGCAACATCAACATTTATTCTTCAAAATAAAGTCCATCATTCTTAACAATCTTCTGTCAGCGATCAGCCAGCAACTAAATCTGTCCCAGATACGTGTTCGCTGGCTTTGCATCAAAAAACTGTAAACAAGCTTCCTTCACTTCATCAAAAGTGTTGAATCGCTGGTCATGGAGAAAGTGTGCCATTGAATAGGCCATAGTCACTTGGATCAGCATCAGGATTAAATGGCAGATGTGGAAGTATCTCAAAACCATCTATCTGTTTGAACTTCTCCTTACTCAACCTGATAGTGTGTGGCTTCACATTGTCTTGCATGCGGTGTAGCTGCTGACAATACAGTTTAGTGTTGATGGCATGACTCAGTGGAACAAGCTTGAAATGAAGTACTTGTTGGAAATTCCACCAGATCAAGATTTGTTGTTTTCTTTCCACTTCCTAAGTGAGTGAGGACTTTCTGGCCAGCCTAATATATTAATATCTACCAACTTGTGGCCTTAACAAAATCATCACCAACAACAACACATTAGTACAAGTGAAACAAAAGCAAGCTATCCAATGAAAATTAAGCTTTGGCATGAATGATATGACTCAATGGTAATGGTCAGATCAGCCATTTCCAAACAGGAAACATTTTGACCGAGCTGTTATTGAAATTTTCGTAGATTGAAATTTATAAAAATATTTTCCTTAAAACAGTTCTTTCAGGAAAACAATTTTCTGAAATCCACTAACTTCTAGTATCGATGAGAGTTTCCTTCCTAACCTTTTGTTTAAGTTGGTGTGGAAAGTCAACATCTTGATTATATCATTATTTTCCCTTCTCGTTACATACACTACCCATTTTTGTTGTTGTTGTTGTTGTTGGAGGAAGTTTTCAAGAAATGTGGCTTTTTTTTTTATTTGTGATTCTGTAGTGCCAGTCTATAAAATTTGATAAAGGATTGTCTTCTTTAAGATCTGGAGGATTCATTTGCTTGAAGCCACTTTTAATCGTTGATCTGAGAAAATGGTTGTATATATCTGATAGTTTCTGAATGAGCTGAATGTCATACATGACATCCACATGAGAGTCTCAATCTGTTGAGGCTATTTAAGAGCATGACTCAAGTTCTTGGGTTAATAATTTAGTTTTGTATAATCATTAATAAAATTATTGGCTGATTAATCCATCACCTATACAAATGAAGCTTATTACAAAAAATTTGTTAATTTTCAAAATAGTTCAAAAACTTATTCCTTTTATTTAGAACATAATGTAATGTATTCTCTAAAACTAATAAAAGTCCTTAGGAATTGTTTTTTTATAAATAATGATTTTATTTCCACAATTTTGTTTGATGTATGCCAAAACCTGGGCTCCTAAAATGAAGACTGAGTGATATTTAAACAATCAATATCATTGTGCAATATTTCATACTGTTATATATGTTTTTATATGTGCGCACATTACTGGGATAAATTAATATAATGTTTATTTAAAGAAAACTGCAGTCTAGAAAAAATATTTATGCAAAAATTTAATTACTGGACAAAAAAACTGTATGAAAAGTTAAGAAATATTTAAAAAACATTTTTTGTTTCTAAGTTCAAAGCTATTTTTATAACATTTTATAATTCTAAAATAAAACTATTCATTTATGTATCATCATTTTGCCTAAAGGTGAAGTTAAAAAAGTTGCACCTGACTTTGCATTCTATATTAAAGATTTTTTTGTTTGTTTTTTTTTAGAATAAAAACTTATTGACTGCAAAAATAGATACAGTTCATTTACTCATACAATTTCCTTTTAAAATTAAAAAGAAAATGAAATTTGTTCTTTTGGTGAATATTTTAAAAATCTTGTGATGGTAATAGTATTCCTGTAAATAATTTAGTAGAATATATATATATATATATATATATATATATATATATATATATATATACATATATACATGCTCCTGAAAAAATTATTTTGGCTGAGGTCTTCAGGGAGAAAAGTGAATTTGTAAACAGTGACTATTACTGCTACTGATGCAAAACTCTTCGTCAAGACGAATCGAGCTCTCCAGTCACTGGCGTGTTTGTCTAAAAATAAATATGTCTAAATTCAACTTCATCCCTGCCATGCACCAATGGCTTAGGGGTAAAAATTTCGACTGATACCAAATCAGTCAGGTTTCAATCCCAGCTTGAAGCATTTGGATGTCTAGCCACACTGATAAACTGTGAAACAGCGACACAGTCTATCTATGGATGACAATTTAGATATGTATATATATTAAATAATATTGCATCAATAATATTGACTGTATTACAACTGCTTTAGTGTTACCAGTATTGCACAGTGTTTTATTCGATTACATGTCTTCTAAAATACTCACCATGTGGAGCCACAGCAAAAGTAGTTCTGTTGCACAAACATTGTCTAATTAGTAATATGAAAGTTAACATCAAAATTTGAATACATAGAAAAAAATATGATATAGCTGATGTTGCTGCTGCATCATCATCATCATGTCAGGTGAGCTTTAGCTTTTAAAGACACCAGTAGGTGGTGTGCCATTCAACACAATAAAATAAATTATCATTTTTCTATGATTTAATCTCATAAATTAAATTACTTTACATGAATTAAATGTAAATTAATTACTAATGCTGAAGTATTTCATTTCTGAGACGAGTAATTGTCAATATTCTTGTATTATTTTGAAACATTGTTCTCATCTTGGTTCATATAGATGTTATTGTAGACACAATGTTTCGACCATGTACCCTCTGGTCATCATCAGGTTCCATTGATTGGCTGATATGGGATATTGATTATTGTGATATTTCGTGTCTGTGATGTTAGTTATGTTTTTTTTCCTGCCAATGAAGCACTAATTCAGCAGGAACGAACAATAACTTGATATTACAGGAACAAAATATCACAATAATCAAACAGATATCCTATATCAGCCAATCAAATGATATCTGATGATGACCAGAGGACATATTGTCAAAACATTGTCTGCAATAACATCAATATCAACCAAGACAAAAAGAAAAGTTTGAAATAATACAAAAATAATGCTGAGGTGATTTTTTTTTTATTCATAGGTACAAATTAACTTTTTTCCAAAATACAGAAAATTTAATATGCTTGTAAAATCTTTCATATCTCTGCTCACTCTAAACTATTTTATGCTAGTACATAAATTTCTTACCACTATAAACAGTAAATGTATTAGGATAATAGTAATAGTAATATTAGTTGTTTCCTTATAAGGAAACATTTAGCATTCAGTGACTGAGGAGTCAGTGCTACTTTTGGTTGAAACTTTAAAATCTTTCTCTTAAAATAATTTTTCAAGAAAATAGATCTGTTAAGTCCAGTAACTGTTATGGTTCTTTCCAGTATTGATGGGGGCTTCAATTCTAACTTTTTGTTTAAAGTAGTGTGAAATGTCAACATGATTATGCCATTGTTCGCTTCTCAAGTTAGACATACTATCCATTTTAGTCGTGGTTGCTGTTGAAAGTCCTCAAGTGATATGGCTTCTGTTGTCTGGTACAGTTCTTTGTGACTCTGTGATTTCTGAATGAGTTTGGAACCACATATGACATCCATATGAAAGCCTTGATCTGATGAGGCTATATGAGAACATGACTTGAGTTTTTAGGTTAATGTTCTGGTTCTGAAGCAATTTGCAGTATTGGGCAAAAAAACACTTTGCACAACCTGTTCTATGTTCAACTTCCTTATTTCCAATACTAAATTTGTTGTAAATGATCCATACACTGAGGTATTTGAAGTATTTTGAGTTTATTAATTTCACATTCTGAATTTTTATGATGGATTCAGGGTATGTGTTATCATTGTTTTCATTCCAATTCCAGATCATAGTTTCTATTTTGGGAAGGTTTATCTTGAGTCTATATCAGTAATTTTCAACTGGTGTGCGAAGGTCATGTGTACTGTAAGAGGATTGTAGGCGTGCCATGAAAATTTTTAAAGGTCATTAATTAAAAATATAGAATTTCAAGTAATATCTCACCTCAAATAAGTAAACATATTTGCAATTCATTTGGATGAATCTACTGATATCAGTGGTAAACTCAAACTTTTAGCACTCAGTAAATTTCTTTGTAAAGAAGAAACCATAGAACAATTTTTATTTTGTCAGCCTTTTGAAGCAAAGTTTTTCATTTTGATTGATAATTACTTCAATACTAATAACTTGTCTTGGGATTCCTGTATAAGTATTTGTACAGGTGGAACACCATCTATATCCAGAAATTTAGAAGGTATTCTAACAAAAACAAAATCCCAAGATCGGATATCTCGTTAAATGGTAAATTATAATAAACATAATTGATTAATTAATTCATTTTTTACAGTCTACCAACTCCTTGCAGGTCACTCAAAACCAGAAAACACTTCTAGATCGTGTTGCAGGTATAAACACTTTTGATTAAGAAGTTATAGGCTCTTGGTACATTTGACCTGCTAACAATTTTGGTGGACTCATGTAAGTCTACAGGAAAAGGGTATTTGCATATAAGTGAATATAACGAACCCAATGGGAACTGGAACTCAGCTCTCAGATTATCAATTCTGAGCCATTAACCATTACACCACCTGCACATCCAAGCCTACACTACCTGGTATTCCCAAGCAGTCACCCATCTAGATATTGACTTTGCTTGACATTTCTTAACTTTGGTGATTGTATGGGAAGTGGTGTTTTTATGTGATGTGGCCAAAAGCCCTTATAATAAATAGAAGAATAAATAAAGATAAGTTTTTTTAAACAATTTTAATTATTATCTTTTTATTACAAATTATAATAAATTGTTTTGTTTTTGTTAATAAATATATAATGTTTTTTTTTTTAGCCTTTTTTTGATCATCAAAACTTAAGTGTGCCTCAAAAGTTTAACTCTAGGTTCAAGTGTGCCATGAATTAAACAAAAAAGGTTGAAAAAAATTGGTCTATATCATAAGAAATATTACATACCCTACACTTACGATTTACTTGTCTGAATTTGTTAGGAAAAAATACTGTCTTCAAATATCTTCTCTGTGTATTCTTTCTTTACTCTCTGTTTGAGTCTCTACTTTTCTTAATATATTCATACGTGTCTTTGTGTTTATTTTTATACTTATAGATTTTATGACTTCCAAGAATATTTTGTCAAAAATATTTGGAAAAAAACAGAACTAGAGATTACAATACTTTAAAAATTGTCATTTTTCCTGTTATACTTCAGTAGAATGATAAATACATTAGAAATATATTCTAATTAGTACAAACTACTTCCTGAAGTTTACAATTCTTATCTTATTTCTTTTTATTTTCTTTGAAAGTAAATATTTTATTACTAAGATGAGATGTCCCAGCAATTTAATGGTTTTTAAGATTAAAACTAACATTTTAATTGTCATCTTTTCTTTTTCCTGTAGGTTTTGTTTGCAACATCATCTTAATTCAACTGTTTTTCAACATTCACATAATTTTTTTTTCCTTTTTAAAGATATGAGATATAATTTTTTTTAAGAGGACTTCTTTCTTTTTACTGTTAATTACATCTCATTCATATGCAAATTGAAGATGTACTTTTAAACTCGGATGCAAATGATGATAGCTGTCACTTGTATTTTTCTTGATTTTATAATGAGCTCAATCTTTTTTCAGAGACTGAATTTGTTTTTAATTTAAAGAAGACATTTGCATCTCATTTCATAATATTCAAAAAGATCAAGAAAAGAGATAGCCTGTGAATGTGCAAGTTGGATCTTAGCTGATCTAAGACTTCATTCACCAGGTTGGATTTGAATGCCAGCAGTAATGCTAGAGAGCATATATTTTTCTTTAATAAGATTTCTTGAATATTCAGGCCAGTAGACAAAAATAAATAAATATACTGTTTAATAAATAAATGGAGCATATACTCAAATATAGGTATCCACTAAAAATAATGTTTAACATGATAAAATCTTTTGTATTGATAAATAAAAAATACATTGCTTCTTTAGAAATATATATATATATATATATATATATACAGGTCCGGTGCAAGGGTCTTATGGCCCCCTCTCAAATCTATGAATGGGACTCCCACTCTACTACATCTCAATTTTCATAAGGTAGTATTCATATAAAATACAAATTTTATTGTAACCTAATTGTTGTAACCTGGGGAAGGTTACTGAATAGAATAATCACATGAAGGTTGGTAATGAACGATAATACTTAGGACAAGAACAACACATATAAGATTTGCCAGCAGCATGTAGAAGAAATAGCCAACTGCAAGAAGTGAGTCAAGTGAATTCCACAATGAATCTCCAATTGCAGACCAACATACAGTATTTACTACTGTATTTATGGGAATGGGGACATACCCATTATCATCCGTAGGTATGCTATTACACTAATTATATACAATAATGAATCATATGAAATATAGGTGAACAATTCAACTAGACAAATTAAAAATAAATACAATGTATCTAAATACAAATTAGAAACAAATCATAATAGATCATTCCATCTTAAATATATCAACAATGTTTTGTAGCAATTTTCAACATCAACTTGAGATTTTTATTGATAAAAATTGAATAATTTTAACACATTTAATATTATGGATAAAAAATAGTGAAATTTATATAGTGTTTTTTGAGCCTTAGCATGAGCAAAACAAATTCATGGATTTGGAAAAAAAAAAGAAAAAAAGTCCCTAGAATTGCATCAAAATCTGTGAAAACTTTTTCCTCCTTTAATAGTCAATTGTGTTTAGTTGAATTTGTAATGTATTATAAATGTAGGTAAATAAAAAGAAAATGTTGATAAGATAGTGAAGATCACAAAATACTGCCCTGGGCCCCCACCCCACCTGGGTAGTACACAGCAGCCCATTATATATATATATATATATATATATATATATATATATATATATATATATAAATAAATATTTCTAACAAATTAATGGATTTTATTTTGTTTTCATTTCGGATAAAAAATAATGTATTTATAGACTTCAAAAGATCCCAGTGTGAAAATGTGTATTTCTTTGAAAGGGGAATTGAAATTTACTTTGCTGTAAAGACTTTCATGGCTGAGTGGTCTAAAGCACTACTGTAGCAAAGGCAATTTCTCCTATATAAAGGGTTCAAATCCTGCCAAAAGGCACAATTTCTTTATTAAAACTCTCATATGCCCAGGCCAGTAGATATCAATTACATTGTTTAAAAACTTTGATGTCTACTCAAACATGTGTATCCACCAAATAAAACACTTATAGTAATATATATATATATATATATATATATATAATAATAGCAGTTTCTCAAACTCCAAAGGAGAAGAATCAACATCTTGTTGTATTTCCTGTCATCTCTGACTTCAATTCTTCAGATTCCAATGCTACATTATAGACTGTATCAATGATGGACTTCTTTTTTTATCTTGCATTATTTTATGAGGGATAGTAATCATAGTACCGTTTCTAGGAGGAAGTGCGAGGGAGATAATCAAGAGGACACATTTGCCTCCTTAAGCTATCTGAGTGCGAGAGGCAACTTGACCCTTCTAATTCTTGCAGCTTCTTGATGTTATATCAAATCTTAAACAAAGGCAATCCATCACTGTCAGAATTAAATGCCCACAAGGTTCAAACCATTCCTACTCAGTTTGGGCCATTAGAGTTCTGACCAGTAGTTTGTTAGACTATGCCTTCAGTAGCAATCTGCAGACACACGTGTTTTCTTAGGCTGGAGTTGAATGTGCAGTTATGGTTGCAGGTGGGGTAAGGAAGATTGTTGATACAAGAGCAGCCTTGAGGTGCTGCATGGATACATTGGCTTGGAAATTGTTGGCTGTCTTCAAACATAGATTATGTCACTTGAACTGATCTTCCCTAAAAAGATGTTAATTTTTTTATGTTAAATTTGTTCTTTCTACTCTAAATTTCTTTTTTTGTAGATAGATATATTTTATATATGGTCATACACTTAAACACTTGGGCTTCTGGAGAAATCAGTTTTGTTCCCTTATTTCTTCAAAAAGTTTCTTCACTTCAAAGTTACTTGATACTATATTTGTAATTTTCAAAAATCCTCAAACAAACTTTTTCTTCCTGGAGTAATTTTATTGAAGGTATTTCTGAGAAGAGGAATTCCTTCTATTCATTATTTTGGTTTATCTCTCATTTTCATTCTTCTTATTCACCAATTCATCCTTATGAATGGATAGTGGCTCAGATTGAGGAATCGGAGAGCCAAGTTCAAATTCCATTTGAATCCATTACATTCACTTACATGCTAATACCCTTGGGAAAGGTATGAATCCTATTCTTCTCCCCCCCAGTTATGGGTAAATAGTGGGATAGACCAGGTTCTATAGCCTTGGATAGCAACTGGTCTAATGCAGAAAGAAATGGCAACCTACTGCGAGAAAAAATCCTGCCTCATCAGTCATGTATTGAAAGATACATGATCACCTAAGTGTGTATCATGTATGGCACACAACTGACTGAATTCATCCTATTTTGGAAAACTAGAGAATCTTTTTTCATCATTTACTGTTTTCTCTTGGTTATTAACTTTATCTTTCTCCTTTTTTTTTTTTAATCATTTCACCTCAAGCAAAGTGATAATACCCTTAGGTTGCAGGGAGTAAAATACAATGAGAAGACTTTAATGAAGAGAAGTGAGAAAGGACAATAAAGGAACATGATTCAGAAAATGGCAATTGACATTGCAATTAAATTTTTGAAGATTGTAGTTGACAGGGAAACAAGAAATCAGAAGGGAGTTCCACAGTGACAAGTAGAAAAAATTACTAGAAAAGAATCTAGCTATTAAAATGGTGAGACCTAGTTACCAATCTAGCAGAATGCCTAAATTCATGCAATTGAAGCACTAAGAAAAAATAGCTCATCAGAACAGTAGCCATGAAAATATTTGTAGTTACTTTATAAAGCTATGTTTTTCAGATGAGTTTTCTATTTTTCAGTAATCTGATATTGGGTCTATTAAATAGTTGAATATAATCATTCAACTCAATTTCATCACAATAGATGGAATTATAGTTATCTAGAATATAAAAGTCATCTTAGCTGGGGTTTTATTTATTTAAAATTATTTGTTATTTTTTTGCCTGGTGCCAAGAATAAAAAAAATTAGCGACAGTCACATTAAATTCCTGAAATAAATTATAGCCATGATATCATATTTTATATTATACGTAATATTTTCTATAGTAATTGAGCAGTTTTAAGAATCCACAACATCAAAATTAGGTCCAATAATATTGTCATACGAACTTCATTTTTTTAATTGTGTATATTTTCTACCTTGTCTCCTCACTGACTGTATCAATTGTCATCTTGATAAAGTGAATAGAATTGATTTCTTGATATAAAAATAGACATTGATTTTTATTCATTTATTTTTGTATAATGTGGGTAACTTTTTAAGTTCTTCTTGTAGCTGAATGCAAATAAATTGTCTCTTATACTTTAATGTTTCTATTAAAAAGGAAACATACATTTTTTCTGCTAATGTTTGAAATAGAAAAACATTTTACATGATTTTTAGTAAATCTGTTAAAATGACATTCAAATAATTTTGCTAATATTTGCACTGTAGTTTTACCAGAAGTACTGATTAAATTTTCACCCAGGATTTTTTGCATGCTAGATTTTGAAGTTGTACTGTTCCAATAAGTATCTGACTCCTGCTATACTCTATCTCTACAAGAGCCAGACCAGACCCCAAAAAATGGAGTATTACTGCCATATCTGGGCTGTAGTTGACCAGTACTCACTTGCCTATCTAAATAGAGTTCAAAAGTGTCTACACGGACCTGTGGGTGATGAATTATTTTCCACTCTACAACTCCTTTCCCTCAGATGAAACACTGTGAACATCTCACTGCTCTATCGCTATTTCCATGACAAGCGTTCTGACAAGATACATTCCTTAGTCCCACAATCCCTGACCTTTATAACTGGGACCCGGTATCCGTCTTGGGTATGGTGATAACTACATCTGCATCCTTGGTAAGACAATAAACTATGTCCAACAGCAAGGCCTCTGATCAGGAGGTTTTGAGTAGTGTGGAACCACATCTTAATTGCTGGTGTTGGATGTAGTTTATCATCATACTCAGGACGACCATAATCTTATTTTATAGTTATACAACTTGCAAGGATTTTATTCAATTATTAACTTAAAAATTATGATTCATCATAAAACTCAAAGAAAACCATGAAATTTTCATAGGTACTGTTGGTATATATAATTGAAATAAAATAATATTGCTGCACAGAACAAACTTGTATACTAAAAAATATTATTAGAAATCATTTTAATTTAAGTTTAAACAAGAAGATTTGTGTTTCTGTTTATAATTAGGTAAAAGAAAACATTTAGTAGATATTTTGTTTAATTTAACCAAAAATTTTGAATTGTTTGCTAGACTTTGGAAATGAATGTTTTTGGACATGTCAGTAAAATTTGTCTACTTCAAGTGATGTGTAACAAGGTGAATATATGAGCAGAATGAAACCTTAAGTTTTCTTTTTTTTTCATAATTTTCTACTGGTCATGGTTGATTCATGAATACTATGGCTTGACTTACATAAGTCTAGTTTCATAATTTAATATCCACACCTTGTATAGAGTAAATCCAGAGACGGATATGCAATGTAATTAGCCCTGATCTGGCATCTTGTCTACAGTTGCTCTCTCACTGACGTGTCATCACCTCTCTCTGTCTTTTCTACAAATAATTTCACAGTAACTGCTCCGATGAGTTACTTTCACAAGTTCCCACACTTCATGAATTTAAACATGCAACTAGGCTGGCATCTCGATCCCACCCCTTCACTGTCGAAACTGTTAAATGTAGCTGTCTCTTTTACTCCAATAGCTTCATGTCTCGCACCTCCCATCTGTGGAATTCCCCTCCCCATTACTTGTTTCCCTGATAGCTATAATCTCCTACTATTCAAATGCAATGTCAATCGACATCTCCAAATGCCTTGATCTATTCCCTATCCTTCTCTTCATCCTTTCCTCTATCACGCCTCTTTACTCTCACTCCCACTCTCTGAAACCCCCTGCATTATAGTGGCTTCCCCATCTTGCTTGGGGTGAAATGCTTAAAAAAAAAAAAAAAGAAAAACAACAGTAATAATAAGAATATCATCAACAATACTCAACAAATACAAAAAAAAACAAGACAAAGTGAAACTTAATAGAAAAAACTTGAAAAATGAATACAGTAATAACAGTCATAAAAATGGCATTAGTCTTCAATATAATGTTTTTTAATTATTCTAGATACTATAATCCTCATTGTGTTCGCAAAATAGAGCCAAGTGGACATTTGTGTTTTTTGAGCCCACTGAATGATTTTCAGTTCAATTATGAAACGTTATCGATATTTATACTTAAGAGGAAGATTAAAATAAAACCTTCACATTTCTAATTAAAAAGAATAAGGGTTTAGGCTTAGAAATCCTGATCAGCAGTGAAGAGCCAAAATTCTTAAAAAGAGCTTAAATTTTTTTTATTTATTTAGATTTCTTTTCAGGAGATTTTCAATGCCAAAAATAGATTCAGCACCTTCCCACAAAAGCATAGAAATAGAGGTCTAGATCATGATTTTCTGATAAATCCAAGAAAAATTATATCAAAAAAGCTGATATTGTGCAAAAAGTGGGCAATGATCAATTTAGTATATGCATATGTAACTGAGTATGTTTTAATTATCTCCACAAAAACAATATTCTTACATTTTTCCAATTTAAATTGTTTAAATATTAGAAACTTACACTAAAAAAAGAAAACAAATTTATTTGACATTTTTTGTTAGCATTATTTGAATTTGGGTTTCAGAACAAAAATGTGTTAATTTGACTGAATTTTGTGTTTTACAGCTACAAAATTTATTTGATATAGGTTATTTTTTTTAAAAAGAGTATCAAGTTAAGCCTGTCTAACATTCATTTCGACAAGATTCCAGTGACTTTCCTTGCAAAATGAGGCAGAAAAAGCAAGTATCCAGAACTGGTCATCTAAAAAGAAAAAGATTAAACATGCTTGAGTTTTGATTAAATTCAACCAATTATAACTTTACAAATATTTGAAATTAGGGCAATCTTAGACTAGTTCCGAGATCCTGAGACTGTCCACTTTCAGACTAGATATAACACATATTATTTGGGAAATGTTCCAAAAATGCCAAATGTCCACTTGCGAGCCTGCTGTGTAACAATCAAGTACATCATTCCTGCCAGACAAAACTAATTCAAATCAATAAATTTTAAGGCTAATTTTTCCTTTAAACCAGAGTTGCTAGATTTGCCAAATAAAAATAGAGGATACATTATTTAAATTTAAATGGTTTTTAATTTGAATATAGATACAGAAAATCATATACCCTATATATTCACATATCATGCAACCTTTGAAGACCTAATTTTGAAGCTAATTTGACTACAGTAAATGGATATATAGTTTGGCCAATGAAGTAGCCAGGGCCAGCAGTATATACACTAATTTTATATTTTGTGTATGATGCAACCCTATTAAAATTAGCTTCAAAATTATGTCTTCAAAAGTCACATGATACACAAGTATATATGGTAATTCTATGTGTTACTCCATTGAGTTAGCATGAGCATTAAACTCTTAAAGGAATTATGTAAACAAAAATGAGATATCAGAGACACTGGTTTTTGTAAAAATAAAAAAGAAGCATACATAATAAGATGAAAGAAAGGGCAGATAGAGGTGGCGATAATGTTCTCATGTGTTTTAATGTCTGCCCCAATAAAATAGAAAACCTTGTTAATTTTTAATCTTTTCATTTGTATCCTCTTACTTCTTTAAATAATGACCTGCATTCATACTTATAATTGTTATTGCAATATTTTGTTAAAGCTGTTATGCTCAAATACTTAATGATACAAATAAGGAATTTCCATGAGTATTTTATAGTCATACAGCTTGCAAGGATTTTATTCAATCATTAACTTAAAAATTATGATTCATCACAAAACTCAAATAAGAAAACCGTGAAAATTTCATAGGTACTGTTGGTATATATAATTGAAATAAAATAATATTACTGCACAGAACGAAATTGTATACTAAAAAATATTATTAGAAATCATTTTAATTTAAATTTAAACAAGAAGATTTGTGTTTCTGTTTAGCAAATTCAGCAACTTCAAAAGTATTTCATTTTCCCAATTTTGGTGGCTGAAGTAAATGAAAAGTATTTACAAAGTTCCTCCAGTTTCCATTTTTAATCCTGCTTTTCTATACAACTCATCAAAATAATAAAATTGCACTTTCAAATACTTTTTTAAAATCATGAACAAGCTTATAACTATTGATATGGATCAGTATGCGTAATTGCTTTTTTGGGTTATTTAACAAAGCATAAGTGATTTCTGTGGTAGAATTCAAAATCCTTAGAAACCAGTTCTCTCTTTCTTTATATGCATAATTATGTTTTTTATTGTCTATATTATTAATAAGAAAAATATGTACCATATTTAACGGTGTATAAGGCGCACCCCAATTTCAGCAGGGCAAATCAAGAAAAAATTAGTAAATAGTAAAATTATTAGTAAATGGAACAGCCTAGGCTATATTTATGAGGTATTATTTTGGTTAAACAAGCTATGATTACAATTACACAAAAAATAATAGGAAAAAAGAACATGAGCTTATAAAAACTTTCTTATATCGAAAGGTAAGAAAACAAAATAAAAATCAAGCAATTACTACAATGGAGCAAAACAGTAGAGTTACCATTAAAATTTTATTAATCTTCCAATCCAACAAATTTGTCATCTTTGTTATCAAAACACTGATACTCATTTTCAATACTACTATCATCGTCGTTAAGTAATGCATCATCTTCCGTTCCATTGAGAGCATTGCTAATGCCACACTTTTTTTAAAATTTCACAACTACCGTGAATTTTAAACCTACATATGGGATATAAGACGCAGGGAAATTTAACGATATTTTTAGTAAAAAAAAATGTGCCTTATATGCCATCAAATATGCTAATTAATTATTGTAATTTTCATCATGCTTCAAATATTTCTATATTTGGTTATACAAAAAAAAAAATGCATATAAAATTAAAATTAGCATGTAAGTGAATGTAATGAACTAGTCAGGAAGGGATTCAGGTTCAATTTCTTTCAGAGGCAGAATTTTTCTTTAATAGGTCTTCTCAATTTAGGCCAGTTGTTATTAATTTCTCTCTTTAAGAAAATAAAATAAATAAAACAGGGTTAACAACTCAAACATGTGTACCCACTAAAAATAACATGGTAATAACGTGCATTGAATACTGATGGTTTGTTAATCTTGTTATTCATCTAAAGGTTCTTGACAAAATTCAAAGAATCTGCAATATAATCGATCCTGACCAGGCATCTCAACTTCAGTCACTTTTTCACTAATGTGATGTGGCTTCCCTCTGTTTTTTCTACAAATATTTTCATGGCAACTGTTCTGATGAGCTTTTTCCCTGGTACCCTGACTACATGAATTTAAGCCTGCTACTAGATTGGTATCTAGGTCCCACCTTTTACTGTTGAAATAGCTAAATGCAACCATCACTTCTACTCCAACAGTTTCTTTTCCTGTGCTTCCCACCTGTGAAACTCCCTTCCATTTACTTGCTTCACTGATAACTACAATCTTCAAAAATTTAAATGCAATGTCAATTGCCATCTTCTGTTTTCTTGAATCCTGTTCATCTTTTGTCCTTTCCTCAATCCTCCCTATACTCTTTTTCTCTCACTTTATCCCCCTGTAACCCCCTGCATACTAGTGCCATTTCCACCTGGCTTGGGGTGAAATGATTTAAAAAAAAAAAAAAAAAAGAAGAAAAATTAGGTAAAGAGAATTAAAATTAATAAAATTAACATAGAAATTAAGATGTTTTTCAGGTTAAAACAAAAAGTGCTAACTCAATTTTAGAAAACTGCTGATTTGGCTGAGAAACTGTTAAAATTGATAATAGATAAAGAGAGAACTTTTAATTTTACAACAATCCAAAAATTGATTCTTTTTACTCTTGTAATTTTAATAATATCATATAATTCCCCTCCTGAGTATATCAATGAAATATAACTTAGTAGCCATTTGCTATAACCTATAGTATTATGGGTAGGATTTATTAGAGAAAAACTTCAAAGGTTTTATCCGCCAATGGCTATATATAGCAACACAGCAAATTCTGGTGTTCAAGTAGAGTGAAATGGAGAAATAAAACGTCACTCATAGTTTTAACTTACATATAAATCCAGTGCTAGATATCTGAAGGATTTTACGTGTCTTGATTATGAAAAATTTATACACCACACCCACTTGTATAGATATATAACTGTTTT
>CAHIKZ030000273.1:2775000-2927500 GCA_903632075.3 Acanthosepion pharaonis
AAATTATGTTGACCTCAGTGTCCACTTTTATATTTACATATGCTTTGGCCCTGATATTGAGCACATTTACCCATAATATAGCATTATACCTTTTTTATTATTATATATATATATATATATATGGAGGAAAGATGTATAACAAAGTGGAAAAAGTTTTCATCTTATATGTTCCCTTCTTTAGGAATCCATCAGATTAGAATCATATATATATATATATATATATATATATATATATATATATATATATATATATATGTGTGTGTGTGTGTATTATAATTGTTTTTTTAAAAATATATAATCACAATACTGAAATTCCCATGTTTCAAAACTGAAACTAAAAACTGAAACTTCAATCATAGTATTTAAAATTAAAATACAAAGTTCCATTCTATTATCAAGCAATGCTAAGAATATATATATATATATATATATATATAGCCCATTTTTCCGTTTTACTTTTTATCTATTATCATCATGAGTGATAATAAAAATAAAAAATAATTTTTGTCTTTTTATGGCAATCATATATATGATTGCACATTTGAGCAGCAATCCCTCTTTTATACAGGTTTCATTAAAGACAATTGACAAGGCATTGGAATTAAGCTTTTTATTATATTTTCCTTGCATATGTACAAGAGATTTCTTTTTTAATAGTTCTTACACAATTCATGTCCATAAAAGAAATCTCCTGTGTGCATACAAAGAAAAATATAATCAAAAGCTTAATTGCAGTGCCCTTTCAATCATCTTCGAAAATGATATATATATATATATATATATATATATATATATATATATATATATATATATACATGACTGAGTAGTTTCACCATTAGCACTTCAACCATTACACCTGTTTGAATTTCACTTGATAATATTGGCCTAGGGAGATGATCCCAGCATGTGGCACCATTGGAAAGTGCCTGAAAACTACAGTTTGACCCAAGCCTTGCATGTAAAATTGGGTAGACAAAACTGTTTGAAAGCCATCAATGGTTGTGCTAGCAGTTACAATTCCTTACTTAATGAGCATATAGATGCTCTTTAGCCTTGGATGGCAAAAAAATTCTCCTTCCCCCAGCAGCCTAGCCACTTGCAGGGATGTATTGACCTAAAAGCCAACATTATTTACATTATTTGGACTATTGTCCTCATCTTTGTCACCATATTTATTGCAACGTTTCAGCCATTGTACACTCCGGCCTTCTTCAGGTGGTTGGAATGATGAACTGAACCCTTTATTTCACTCACTGGGATAGACTGTTTTAGTCCGAATAATGTAAATAGTGTACATAATACCTCATCTCAGAAATATAGTCAGATACTAAAAGCTAACAATGACTGAAATTCTTAATAAAGTCATGTGAGTTTGCAATCTACTGCAGACAATCATCATGCAACATAATGAATTTATATATATATATATATATATATATATATATATATACCTCTCATGACAAGTGGACAGAACAATTGCACAAAGGTTTGTCTGCCAAACTCTGGAGTGGAGGTGTTGAATATAACATCAATCAGCTAAGTGACAAATTTTACATTTATATTAATTCTATATATATGTAGGCAAATCACAGTTAAGTAGCAAGCTAGCATCTCAGGTCTTTACTAATGTAGTGAGCTTGGTACTTCTTATTGGGTGCTCAAGAGTTGGGGCCTCGTACCAGACCATGCTAAGTTTAGTAAATAATTCTATTGTGGAAATAATAAATTTATTTTTATATATACTCTCAACAAACATAATCTCTCATTTCAGTTCCTTTTCAGACTCTGGGTAAAAAAATAAAAATGTCTCTTGAAAAATTTAGTCCTTCCCAACAAAATAGTTTAGTGCATGATTTCTAACTTTCAAATCTTATAAAAATGAAATAATTCAAATGATCAACTGAACAGTCTTCATTAGGTATCATAACAACTATGGTCATCAGTATTAATAGAACTATCTGTTTATTCTTTCGGTTGTGTTTGATCTGGGGTTTTTCATCTTCCTATATGCATATATTTATATGTCTAAGAATTTTAAAGTTAATTCCTCCTCCAAACAGAAAAAACAGCATAAATTATATAAACAGGAGGCAACCTCTTACTATTTCTACTATTATCCAATCTATTAAAATTCAACTTATTTCCAAATTTCTTTTCAAGATATGTATATATTTATACAACTTTCAAAGATCCTTGAGAAACCAATAGCACTATTTCTTTATCAACTAAAGAAGTGAAACTATAAAATTCCAAATATATGATTATTGACTTAATATTTATCTACCAAATTTTTGGTTTATTATTATGAATGAAAAGTGAAAAAAAAAAGAAAAAAGAAATCTATTATTTTTACTAAAGTTTTCATTTTTGTCTTTCTCTTCCAAATTTCATTTTAAACGGGTAACTCTTCAATGATCTTCAAGATCTTCATTAGCCAGAAATCCTACTTTAAACACGCACACCCAAGTTACAATCTACAAACACATATAAATTCTATACATATGTGCAATCACACATGCAACCTCATTCTACACACACAAACATTTTTTTCTTGCATAAAAATGTTGTTGTTAAATTTTGTTAAATCAGACATTTTCTCAATCAGCTGCTACAAATTCTAACTTCAAAAAAATTGATACTGGTTTTACTAAAATTCCTGTGGTAAGTGAAGAAACTCACTGAGGATATAGGAAGAGGCAAAAGTTTATATATATATATATATATATATATATTGATCAATTGATTTGTTTTTTACAGGCTGATAAGCCAGAAAGCCAGAAAATATTTTTAGGTTGTAAGTATTTTAAGTATAATAAGTCCAACTAATTAACTCATAGCTGGGGAGAGAAGAGGTGGATTCATACCTTTCCCAGGGGGGGGTTGCACATGTCAATATAACAAACCCAACACTTCATAATTATCTATGCTGAAAGGTTCTCAGCACAAGCAAGAAGGAATTCTTGAAAAACTCTGATGGTTGACCATTTAGTTAGTTTTGGGTGCATGGCCAAGTGGTTAGAATGCTCATTTTATAGCCATAAGACCTGAGTTCAAATCTCATCATGGTTAATTTGTCAGAGAGGTGACTTGATTATATCGGTCTGGGAAGGCAATAAACAGCATGTGGCACCTTTGGAAAGTGCCTGATAACCATACCACTGTTAACCCAAGCCTTGTGAGTGAAACTGGCTGGACAGAATTATAGATGATCTGCTAGCACAAAGTCATAGCGACAAGTATGCTCAATAGTGGACTCATTCCAAAAATTGATCACACTAGATTATGTGCCCCCTCCCAGAAACTGTGACTAAGGCCTACTTAGCATAGTTGCAGTATAAACTACAGTGGGTTGAGTAGGAATCTGTAATGGGGAATTGCTCATCATCCTGGCAGATGGGTATTCTCAGAAATGAGTAGCAAATCATATATATATGTATAGATACAGATATAATAGCTGGTGGCCTGATGAATGCGTCTAGCATGAAACAGTCTATCGCCTCTGAGTGTTGACTTCAATGTTCACTTTTATATTTATATACACTCTGTCTCTGATATTGAGCACTTTATCCCGTAAATATAGCACACCTTAAAACTATATTTCTTCATATATATATATATATATATGTGTGTGTCATTTGCAGACAATACTGTTTCACTGTATCACAGCTCCTCAGTGTAACTAGACGTCTGAAAGCCTCAAGCCAGGATCAAAACCTGACTGATTTTATATCAGTCAGAGTTTCTACCCCTAAGCCATCAGCAGAGAGAAACTGCTAATTCTAGCATATTGTTTTTACAAATGTAAACAAATGCCAGTCAGCTAGAATGCTCATATTCATTTTGCCAAAGAGTTTTGCATTTTAGCATAGGCGGTTGCTGTTTGTAGAATTAGGCTGTTTCTCAAGACTGTTCAATTGAAATATATTATCAAGAGCTTAATTATGTCATTCACATATATATATATATATATATATATATATATATATAGTGAAGACAATGTATTAAAATAAGCTTTGCCTCATCATTTATGAAAAGTATATGCAAGAATATATATATATATATATATATATATATATATAAAGTATAAATTGCTGGCAGTTTCCTTTTCATAGAGCCTGATTATAAATATAACAATTGTACCCATTAATAAATTTAATGTATATTTTTCTCACCAGTTTTTGTACAACACAATGAATATTGGTGGATTGATATTCAATCTGTCCATTGAAATAAAATGCTAAAAAAAATGCAATAAAAGTAATGAAATAATTGTCACATAATGTCATTAAAATGAAATAATCATATTTTATCTATGTATGAATGTATGTCTATCTGTATGTACATATATATTATTACCGCAAACCTTATTTTTTAGTGGGTCCACATGTTTGAGTTGACATCCCTGTTATTTTAAACAATAAAATTAACGTCAACTGGCTGGGAAACTGAGAAGTCCTTACTGCCAAAGAATATGCTTACCCGCAGGAATTCAGCCTGTATTCTCCTTTTCCTGTTAGGAAGCATATTTTTCATTAGTAAGGTCTTCTCAAGTTTTACACTGGTTGACATTAATTTCACCATTTAAAATAACAGTTATGCTAACTCAAGAATGTGTTCCCATTTAGAGCAATGCTAACAGTAATAAGAAATAAGGTTCAATTAAAAAACATTCCATTAGAAAACACACATAGGTATATATATGTCATTCGAGGACAGTACTGTTTCACTGTATCACAGCTCCTCAGTGAGACTAGATATCCAAATGCCTCAAGCCAGGATCGAAATCCAACCAATTTGGTGTCAGTCACAGTTTCTACCACTGAGCTATCGTCATTCGATAAAGTGAAACAGCTAAATCTAGCATATTGTTTTTTATGAATGTAAACAAATGTCAATCAGCCAGAGTGCTCCATTCATTTTACTGAAGAGCTTTGCATTAATGCAGGTGGCTGTTGTTTATAGAATTAGCTTCAACCAAGAATTAAAAAGATATAAGAAATGTGCAGCGAGACATGGAAACTGTTCAGTCATTAAACAGATGCACAAATTCATCAGTCTATTTAAATTCATATTATTTATTTAAAGTTTTGGATAGCAACCTGTACATATAGATACCAGTGGTGAAGGGTCCATGCATGTAGCACTGCATGCCTTAGATTTTTTCCAGGGTAAATTTTTGTGTGATAAAAAAATTAATTATTGATAATTTTTCTAAATTGTCCATTCTTTCATTTCTTAGGATACATTGTGAACTAGCAATATTAGTAGAATAGTGTAAGCAGAAAAGGCCTTTGCTTCTGCATATCCCATCTGCATCAGCCAGTTCTATGCACAGGGAACTGAATTAAAAAAGGCTGAGTGACTGAGAAAAGAATTGAGAAAAAAAAAGCAGTGGAGTTAACTTCATCTTCCTGTTCTCAAAATGAAGACAGATTGAATAATTTGATTTACATTTCCATGAAGAGAAACCTTTTTTGAAAAAGTTGAAAGTAGGACATGGTGCTGAGGCTTTCTACAACAAAGTCATCAATGAATTTACCAAAAAGAAATGAAGAATTGAACTAATATACAAATAAATAACTTTTAAACATGTTATTATTTGTTGATTTTATTAGATTTTTGGATTTATCTTCTAACCTTTAACAGTCATCATGGACTGCATGTCTTAGATACAAAGTCATCCTTTGCCACTGACACATACATACATACATACATACATTTCTACATAACATATATAAAATACATGGATAGAGGCACATGTGTATATCCCCACCAAATATATGATAAATATTACACCAAGTATAATCTGGTAAATATTCAAAAACAAAAAACTTTCTGTGATAGTTGATACACTGATAGTTACTGAATTTCTGGGTTAAATATATATTATTATATTATGTAATATTAGACTGTATATTCATCCAAAAGGAAGCTGTCATTAACTACCTCTTATATAATTTCAAACCTTTTATCATTAATTTCAATAAAGAAAATCAGATCCCTAAAGAGGATCAGAGATTGCTTGTTGAACTGTTAAGGACTTTTAATTTTCCTTTAGGATTAGTCAACAGTTGAAATATTTTCCTCGTAAAATGTATTCATTGATTCTTTTCATTGTTGTTATTTAACTGACTCTATGACAAAGATGGGAGACAGATACATTGAAATATCACAATTCATTTGTTTCTACCCTATTCTTTTAACCCATTGTACCTGATAGGTCACGTGTGAAAAAAAAGAAAACAACTCATACTCATGACATTTTAGCCATATATAATCTGATCTGAAATAATTCAATGGGTGAGCACAAAGGAAATTAATTTATCTGAAATTTATTTGTTAGTATTAAAAATATACATATTAATTTTAATGAATTTGTTCTTTAAAATGTTTTCATGTTTAAAACTAATTTGATTCTTGATAATTGTGGTGTAATATTTTCTCCTTTTTTTCAACCCAGCAATACGTTATTTCATGCAAGGCAATAATGCCACTCAGATGCATAGGAAACAAGGGATAAACATTAACTCTGTTTCAAAAGATTAGAGAGATGTGTAAAATGGATGATAGGTGAATCTATTATACAATAGTAGATCTCATTTAACACACAAATATATATATATATATATATATATATATATATATATTTATTAAAGACATTTTTATGTTTAACGTTGTTAAAAATGTCTTTAAT
The DNA here is from genome assembly GCA_903632075.3 of Acanthosepion pharaonis. Taxonomy (NCBI): domain Eukaryota; kingdom Metazoa; phylum Mollusca; class Cephalopoda; order Sepiida; family Sepiidae; genus Acanthosepion; species Acanthosepion pharaonis. The sequence continues at coordinate 2,781,695 of CAHIKZ030000273.1, forward strand.
AAATAAATTGTCGGACCTTGTCCATTTCTTAATATATATATATATATATATTAGTGTAGTGTAGGTTGCCAGTGCCTGGTGCAAGACAAATATTGCATGCCCTAACCAGTTTGTACTCCCTTACACCTTACTGGTGGAAACATTACTTGGCAACAGTATTTCAATAGATCTTAATCTAACAACTGGACTATTACATATACAAGCAACAGAGACCACAATATTTTATTTACGGTACTTTTAAAGTCATCCAATGTCAGCTTGAATGTGCAGGGTTTCATTAAGATCCAGAGGAATCTTCAGATATTTCTGAACTAATGCCAGTTACTTTTCAAAACCAAATAAAGTTCAAATTTTGCCTACCCATCACTGGAAGAGCCCAACTAGGCCAGTTCCTGTGATCCTATCTTCTATGTTTGAGTTTCCACCTGTAATTTTCCTGTCTAATGAGACCCCTGAAAGCAGTGTTTAATTGAAGAACTACTCACATTTACTGAAGAACTGTACATGGGGGAAGGCACACTATTTTTATTTTTTTTTATTTTTATTCATTTTTTCTTTTCACCCATAAGAATTTTCTGCCCAGGGCTACTGGCTATGCTGCACCACTCTGTGTGTGTGTGTGTATACATGTATGTGTGTGTATATATATATATATATATATGGGGAAAATGTATGACAAAGTGAAAAAAGTTTTCTTGTAACATATTTCATCAGACTAAATGCATCACAAAAAATTGTCATACATTTTTTCCCCAATATTGTCCCTGATATATAAAAATATATCCTTATCTCATATATATGATTAAATAAGGAACAAGTAGGAAAATCTTTATATATTTGACATGTTTCTCTATTTAGCTTCATCAGAAATTTTAAGAAGTGGAATAATGTAGAGTTATATTGCAATTTTTAAAATTCTGCTTTTTTTTTTGTTTGTTTTTCCTTGATTTTCCTACTTGTTCTTTGTTTAATGATTCTGTCAGATTTTATCTGTATTTTTAACTAATATATAATACGCATACACATTTGGGATGTTAAACAAAAGTCTGGGGAACTCAAAACACAAAATGGCTCTCTCAGATAATGAATAAATTTGCAGAAACTGAAATTATTTATTTCCTTGTAGGATGATTTGTAAAGAATGTATGCAGTGTACAATAAAACACTCTGTTCAAATTTCATAAAATTTTGGGTAGCACTGTGTGTGTGTGTAAAAATTTCAGTTCTGCTAAATCATCATGATATTTAATAATTAGTCATGCTGACAATCCATCATATCAATATTTTCATTAAAAAAAAAAAAAAAATCTGCTTGCAAACATTTAGCATAAATACTAACCTATTAGGCTATCTACTTCCAGGTATTTATTGTGTCTAAGGGGGTCTAGTGGCCCGGATGAAATCACAGGTGACTGAGGCTGCCACCATCTATCAAGGTAAACCACATATACAGTTGGCAAATTGAAATGAGAATAAGAAGAAGAAAGAAGAACAATAACAATGGTGATTATTAAAACCTTAATCACAATTATGATTACAGTGGTACAAGCATTAACTGCCGCTCTATAATTTGGTGTTGTCTCCTGGGTTGCCATAAGAGAAACTGCCCCAGCCGCCTCCTCCTCCTCCTTTCCACATCAACTCTGAACTCTACATCAAAATCAAATTTTTAAAATCCATTTTCTGTAATATGATAAAACATTTATTTTTCTCCTTCAACCGCCCATTTATTATTTTTCCGATGCCAACGCAATCAGAAAAAAGAATTTTTTTTTGGCCATTGACTCTACACAATATCAAAAAGAAAAAAAAAATTCTTACGTCTTTGAATATTGCAGAAACATATGTATGCGAGGTGCTATCCAAAAGTTCAAGGAACTTCAGTGTGAAATGTGTTCTTTGAAGACAATAAAAATTATAGATTATTTTTTATTTTCAGGTAGAGTGATTTTAAAAGATGAGTCAGTCAAATATCTTGTAAAAACCAGATAATTTGACAGATGAATTGATTGTTTAATCTGTTCCAATTCCCTAAACCATTGAGTCGTACCTCGCATATAAAGAAATACTTAGAGAAAAATAGGCACTGCCAGGTTGTCAAAGAAGCCCCTAGATGTACCCCTCTTGATGAACTGCCAGTAACAGTAACAGGTCATTGGGGTGTTGTCTCCATAACCTAACAAGGTTAAGGAATTTGCACAAAGAAAATTACATACCTATATTTCATGGCATGAATAAATAAAATTTCTATTGAAAATAAATGAAGAGATATAAAATGTATGCACAAAACAAAGAAAATGAAAATATTTACAAAAAAAAAAAAAAAAAAAAAAAAAAAAAGAGTAATTTATGACAGTCTACCTCCTCATAGTCAATTATTGGCAAGACGCACACCAACATTTTTGTGCACCAAAAATTAAACAATAAAAAAAACAAATGACAATGAAAGAGATGAAAAAGAAAACTGAAGAAAATAAATACATGAACAAAAAAAAAAATAAATACATAAATACATGAACAAAACAAAAAAAAAAAAAAAAAAAAAAAAAAAAAAAAAAAAAATACATGAACAAAACAAAAAAAAGAAAAACAAAAAAAATAATTTTAATCATTTTTTTTATGTTTTTTATTCTCAAATCCCAACACACTCAAAAACAAAAACATTTTAAGAGGAAACATCTTTTTTCCTTTATTTACTGGTCTCATCTGTTTTTCCAGAGATCGTGTTGATGATATACAGTTTTTAAATCAATTCTCTCTTTTCTTTTTTCTTCCTTTTACTTTCCCATTTTTTTTTTTCGTTTTCTGCCTTTTTAATGTGTTGATAATAAATTATTATTTCCATGATTCCAATCTGATGCAGCCATATTGTTTTTTCATTTTATTTTATAAAAAAAAAAAAAAAAAAAAATGGAGAAAAGAAGCAAATGCCAAAAAATAATTATGGGCTAATTTTGGTCTTCATTGTTTTACTGATGCCTCTTTAAAACTGTTTTGACAGCAACAGTAGTATTTTTAGGTCACATAAAATAAATATTTCTTTTTTTTTTAAATATCTAGAGACAAATTTTACAGAAAATAACTTGTAAAATATCTCAGAGGATTGCAAAAAGCTAATTTTAGCAACATAATCATATTAACCAACTTGTCCCATGCTATATAACAAAAATAAAAATGTTCATTTGAAATTGTTAGTCATAAAAGGTCTGTTGTAAATGTTAATTTCTATATTTTCTATTTCTGTCAGAAAAATTCAAAATAAGACTAATAATGCTGTCAAAAGTTCTTAAAGAGGTGTATTCAAGGCACTGGTTTGCCAAAAAATAATAAGAGAAATTTTCTTTTTTCTTCTCCACCAACATCACTATTGTGTTCTTCAATTAGATTTTATTAGTGCTATTAAGATTTAAAATAAAAAAAACAAAACACTGATTTCTTCTTTTTTTTTAAAATTTTCCTTTCATTTTTGAATAGAAAAGAAAGAATATAAAATGGCAAAACACAGTGAAATCTTCTCAATTTATTGTTTCTTTGTTCTACACTTTTTGGCTTTTGCGTATTATGCTTCTTCAAGTCTGGGCAAAATAATTGCTTCATCGACCAAGGTTCATTATCTTGCGAAGAAGAAGAAGAGAAAAAAGTGGAAATGACTCGGCAGATGTGCAGGAATGGGTAGCGGGGGGGGGATAGCAAGCCGATAAACCCCAGTCTAAGCCGAAGGAAGTGGTTGCAGAGACAAAGAGCATCACCATAAAATAAATCTTTCTTCCAGTTCTTTGGTTTAAGAATCTAGGTCACAAACGAACACACGTGCACATACAGACAGACACACACCCGCACACAGTTTCTAACTGACCATACCTATAATTCTACTTGCATTTTTACTAATAAAACACCACACATTTATTGCTACACATCAAGTGACCACATGAAGGCACAGCAACACAACACACTTACAGAATGAAACATAAAGCCATACTCTAGGTGATCACACAGGCACATTTAAATTTACATTCACCATACACACATATGAGTAAACAATCTACATTTAAATTGATTTCAAATAAACACACAAAATATATATATATATATATATATATATATATATATAGACAGACATAAGAACTGATAATCCAAGAGATTTTTACACTTGAAATGTTATTTTTAGTGTCTACTCATATATGCGTAGACACTCCATATATTAAACAGTATATTTATTTTTGACTACCATCCTGAATGTTCAAGAAATCCTATTAAAGAAAAATTTGCACAATCTATCAAGACCTACACCTGTCAAAGCTGTGGGAGTTACTGCTAAGCCCAGCACGCCTTAGCCAACTTGGCCACAAAAAGCAGTTAATCAGGCATGGCCCAGAGAGTGCAAATTTTTCTTTATTAATAGGACTTCTCAAACATTCAGTTCGATAGATGAAAATAAATAAATATACTGTTTAATAAATAAATAAACCACTTACTCAAATATGAGTATCCACTAAAAATAATGTTTAAAGTGATAAATAAATATTATATATATATAAGTAAAGACAATCCTTAAAAATCCATTTTGATTATAATTTATTTCATGAATATATTTAAATATTCAACTCTTCAGATCAAAGTTTTTTTAAAAATGAAATTAAGTACTTTTGATCCCCTCAGAGATTACCCTCAGGAGTGGATGTCTATATTATTCAATAAAACGTGTTCATTATATATATATAAATAAATAAAAGTGAACATTGAAGTCAACACTCAGTGGCGACATGGTGTTTCATGCTGGACGCAATGCTGACGTCAGCCAGCCTGACGATTGCATCTAGCATGTTCACTTTTTATTTTTACATACTTTGATATCTATCTTTTGATATTGAGCACTTTATATATATATAAATATATATATATTATATATATATATATATATATATATATATATATATATATATAACTTCAAATGTTATTTGCAGTTTGAAGGAATAAAAAATGTTGAGTTAAAAATAAATCCATTAATTCTTCAGAAATAATGCAAGTTCCTTGTAGATTATTCTTATTTGCTGTTTAATTGTTTCTAATAATTTTCGTTTCCAGTTCATATATGTAAATATTTTATATCTGGCTTGCCGATGTTCTCTCTAAGATAGATATATATATATATATATATATATATATATATATATATATATCCTGCCTTTAACAAAGTAGCCATAAAACCTCTAACTAGGTTGTAGGTAATTTAACATTATGGCTGACCATGATATCATTATTAGGACTCACATACTTAAATTTATACAATGAGACATATTTGTATTTGAAAAATTTTTACACATAAATTTACACACCTTTGTGTGGTGTAACAAACTCCATACATATTCACAATATTGCCTACACAATCAAGATATATAAACAAGCACACATAAAATATGTAAATATATACACACATTTAAATCTACACCCAGAGAGATGCATGCCAAGATTATTACAAACCAATATAAACAATCAAGCTGACTTTTATACATTGAACCGATGTCTCAGTGATCATTCCTTTGCATTCTGATTTCTGCGACAGACAAAAAAAGCCATCAACAAAAGAGAGAAAAAAAAAGAAAAGTTGAAGACAAAGTAAAGATGTGTGTTGGGAGAGAAAGAAAGACAAAAGTCAAGAAAAGTAGAAGAGATTAAAATTCGTGATGAGACATTATTGCCATAGATTAACCAACCATTTTGAAATAGTTTATTCATTTAAGAGTTAAATTCATTGGGGAAGAAATAATGTTTGTATCCACTGTTAATAGTGGCAAAGAGCAAACATATAATTTTAATAAATATATATTATAGATAACAATTTTTTCTCCCACTATTCATGCACAAAACAAACATGTATATGCATTAAACAGTATATATATATATATATATATATATATATATATATATATATATATATATATATATATGTGTGTGTGTGTGTGTGTGTGTGTTTATGTATGTAGGATTAATACAAATATAAACTTTAGTCACTTAGCAGATTGATGTTATTCAGCACCTCTACTTCAGAGGTTTTAGACAAACCTTTGTGTAATCATTGTCCACTTGTCGGGAGGTATCAACAATTGCCTGTTGATTTTTATTATTTTTATATTAAGTTAAAATTTTTTTTAGCAAAATCTATGGCAAAGTGGATTTTTTTTTTTTTATACAACAGGTTTTATTCTTTGGGACTTCATCAGACTAAAGTGATGATTATGTTGATACCACTACGCATGCAGCTGAAGTAGAAGGAATGCTGAAATTTTAGATTAAAAAAAAAAAAAAATCACATGATTGAGTGGTTAGAACATTTGCTTTCCAAGCATAAGCCCTGAGTGTGAATCTTGATTTATTAGGAAGGTAACTTCTTGATGTTATCAGTCTGAGGAGGTGATCCCAGCATGCTGCACCTTCGGAAAGTGCTTGAAAACCATGTCATGCATTGACCCAACCCTTGAGAGTGAAATTGTGTAGACAGAGCTGTTCAGAAGCCTTTAAGGGTCATGGTAACATGAAGTCACAAGTCATCGTGAATACAGATTTGTGTATAGTGGCATTGTTCAAACTGTTGATTATGACAGATTATGCACTCTCTCCCAGAAACTGTAACTAAGGTCTGCTCAGCATAGTTGCAGTACAAACCACAGGTGGGCTCTGTGAGTGTTGTACAAACACAAATGTGCCTGAACAGGCATATGTGACAGAAATTATCTAGCTGCCCTAGTAGAGAGGTCTGCTTGGAAAATGAGAGTAGACAGCCATTACATATATTATAGATATATGCAATCAAATACACATACACTATCTTGTCTGTATTTTGTGTATGCCTGAAATTAATGTTTATTTTCAATAAATTTTACATTTATATATCTATATTCACTATAATAAAAATCAATCTGTTTATATATATATATATAAAGACCTTGAATAAGTTCTTGCTGATTTTTCATGAAAAGTAATGTTTTTAATTAGTAAGAAACATGTCACTGAACATATTCTCCATTGCTAGCCACTACTTTATCCCATCTTTCTGGCAGCATTCAAATCCCATGTCAGAAAAATGACATGTCTTTTGAGGCTAACCAAGAGCTAACCCATTTTTTGGCATCTTCATAAAAATTAAAGTGCTGCTCAGCCAGGCTATATGCCATCGATCGGAACAAGTGATAATCTGACAGTGGCTGGTGAATATGGCGGATGGGTAGGACTTCCAAGTAGGTTTTCACCCATTTTGCAACATGTGGCCTAGCATTGTCATGTTGCAAAATAACTTTGTTGTGTCTCTGCTCATATAGTGGCTATTTTTATCTTCAATGCTCAGCTCAAATGCATCAAGTGTAGTCGATAGCAATCTCGTGATGGTTTTGGCTGGTTTGAGCAGCTCATAATAAACTACACCCAGTTGATCCCACCAAATGCAGAGCAAAAGCTTCAAACCATGAATATTCAGCTTTGCCACCAATGTTGATGCTTAGCCAGGCTTACCCCATGATTTATTATGCTTAGGGTCATCGTAGTGTATCCATTTTTCATCACTTGTTATGATACGATGTAAAAAAACTTTTCTTTTCTGCCATTGAAGCAGCCGTTCACACAAGATGACATTCAATGACTCATGGCTTCAATTCATACTGCACCCAATGTCCTTGCTTCTGAATCATTCCTAATGCTTTCAAACATTTTGAAACTGTTAATGATTGCACATGTTCAGCTTGTGCCTGACATGAATTTTAATGAAGTAATGCATCCAATTCTTTGTCTTCAAACTTTTTTGGTACACCAGAGCATTCTTTATTTTCAACATCAAAATCGTTATTTTTTGAAGCATCTAAAACATTCATTTCATGTTGTTTCTGACAGAGCATGGTCACCATAAGTCTCAACAAGAATTCTGTGTGCTTCAGCTGCAGATTTCTTTTGAATAAAGTAGTGCAGTAAAATTCCCCGCAAATACACTTTCTTTGGCACAAAATCTGACATGTTTAACACTATGAAAAACAAAGTTGTTTACACTTCGGCGAAATGACATACACTGAATTTCAAGCTTGCTTATAGTACTTCCTTATAAATGTGTTACCATCTGAAACTACACGCACGCAGTTCTGGGAAAGCCATCTGTTGGAAAACAGCAAGAACTTATTCAAGGTCCTAATATATATGTGTGTGTAAATGTATTTTAAACAAAAAAATTATTTTTCAACATAATTTTCTTTCTTGTCAATTTACTTAAATCAGTTACAAATATTAACCACATAAATCAAATGTAATTCACTGAAGATTTCAGATCAAAATTCAGCTAATAACTGTCAGGTTACAGACTTATTGATCCATACCCATGTGTGTTTGTGTGTGTGTGTATCTATATGTTTTATTGAATAGAACAGAAGAAAGGATGATTATTAAGTCTAAGATTCCTCACATGAGATAAAGCATTTAATTCAACACCATGGCTACTAAATAGCTTAAGAGACATTCTTTGTCTGAATCAAACATTGCTGCCTTGGTATACACACACACACACACACACACACACACACAGAGCAGATCAGAATGAGAAAATGGAAGATGCAAGTTCAAATTCCAGTTGGGTTTATTACATTTGCTTACATACAAATATACCCGGGGAAGGTATGAATCCGTCTATTCTCCCCCAAGCTACAGATCAAATAGTAGCACAGATTGGGTTCTTTACCCTTGATTGACAACCAATCTAAAAGAAGGACAACTCTGAATTCAAAACCATATATAGTCAGGGCATGCCACATGCTATGCTTGATTGATTCATCAATTTGTTTTTTTTTTTACAGATTATAAACACTTTGTGGGTCATTTAAAGCTGAAACATATTTTTTGGATTTTGAGAATTTGGATGGTCTGAATATTGCATTAACAATTTATGAGAATTACAATGATTTTTCCAGATACAAGTCCTGTTATTTAAGCTGGGTGGACGTGATGGATTCATACCTTTCTCAAGGGTATTTGCGCATCAGTGAATCTAATAAACCTGACTGGAATTCAAACACAGTTCTCTGATTTTGCATTCTAAACTGTTATTCATTCCACCACTTGCATATACAATGCAACCATTGACAAGATCATGCCATTCACAAAGGTTATAATATTGATTGTAATCAATCTATGACTGCATTGCTGCATTATTATTATTATTAATAATAATAATAATAATCCGCTTCCTTAATCTAGTGATGAATATTAATGCAAATTTCTGATCAAAATTCAGCTATTAAACTGTCAGGGTATGGACTTATTGATTTACTCTCATTTGAGAGTAATTGCAAAAATTTGTGCTTTATGTCTAAAAGGTAAAAAATACAAAAGAATGTTATTTTTAATGCTATTCTAGTTTCAGATTTTTTAAAATTTTAATGACTTTATTTATCATCAGTGTTAATAAGGTAAGTTTTCTTCTTGACTCAATAAGGTGAACAGTTGATTTATAACAACTTAAGAGCAAATCTTTTCCTTCTGTTTCTTTAGCATATATAAAGACAATCAGTTTTGTTTGTATGTTTTTTGGCTCATGTTCCATTTACCAGGCATTCTGCAAAACAAAGAATCCACTTAGTTAACATTAAAGAGGTCCCCTGCCGAAAGAGAAAACCCAGCAAGAATTTTACAAATGCTATTTCATAGAATACATAATCTGAAAAAAGTACCTCTAATCTGAAGATGATAAATTCCTAAGGCTTTTGGCAATATTAAAAACTGTACAACTTATCCAATAAAGACAAGAAAATGGAAGAAGTAAAAAATAGAGAATGCGATTAATGAAGAAAGGTAAGAGATAAGTATTTTTCTCTTAAAAAAAAAAACAAAAAAAAACAAGTTTCGGAAAACTAATTCGATTGTTTTATATAAAAAAAAAAGTATTTAATAAGCAGATAATAAATAGCAGCCATCTTGAATCCTACTGCTTTCCTACTGCAACCTTGCAGCAGTAAATGAAATACTAGCCTGATTTTCTTTTTACCCAAGGAAAAGATTTTGTCCAGCTTCCTGAGATGAGGTGAGCCTCTATGTCCTTGTTATTTACATTATTATATTTTTATGGTATGTAAGACCCATCAGCTTTTTAAAAAAATATATAACAAATAATATCTCCCAGATTCTATATGCAAAGTTAGTGATGTATCTCGTAGGCTAATATTTACCAAGATAATATCAACTACCAGTATTTATACCTAGCCTGACCCCATAAGCCTACATTAAAAAAATGTAACAAAATGGTGGATCATATATACCACTATATACTAGTTTTCTATTATTGTACTCTAATAAACTTTTTCAAGTATTGGCCACAATTCTGGAAAAATTTCAAATACTATCAACTTATGATGACATTGGAAACCAATGTCAAGTATTTCTATCAACAAGATAAAAATGAAACCTGATACAAGACAAAATTTTTCATTCTTTACATTATTCACATGTAGACTATTATCCTCATCTTTGTTATTATCACAACATTTTAGCCGTTGTGCCCTCCAGCCATCATCCATTGCTTGTCAATCTGGATAACTTTCAGGGAATTTTGAACTGAACCCTTTATTTAATTTACAGGGTGTACAAGCAATAACATTGGAACCTTTCACTTGGAATGCTGCCTTTTAAAGTAAATGAATATGTTTTAATAAAAAAAAAAAAAAGGTGATTTTTCTATAAATATTTTCATGCCAATTATTCTAATGAGCTTTCCTTTTTGGTACCTCAACTTTATGATTTTAAGCATGATACTAAATTGGCAGCTATGCCTCATCATCTTTCAATTGAAGTTGCTAGATCCAACCATCAGTTCTATGCTAACAGTGTCTTGTGCACTTCTCACCTGTGGAACTTTCTGCCAGCTTAACTTTGATCTTCAAAAGTTTAAATGCAATGTCAATCATTATCTTTTGTCTTCTTAATTCCTGTTCTTTTATTGTATTCTCACCTTAATGTTTTTCTTCCTGAGGGTTCTGAAATAAAGTGAGTTATTAGCCATTTCCTTATAAGGAAATATTTGGCCTTCATTGGCCAAACAGCAAGTACTACTTTATTAAATTTTTCTCCTAAAATAATTATTCAGGAAAATAGGGTATTGATGAGGGTTTCTTTCCTAACCTTTTATTTGAAGTAGTGTGGAATGTCAATACTTTGATTATGTCATTTTCTTTTCAAGTTACATGTGTTGTCCATTTTAAACGTTGAAAGTCCTCCAGTGATGTGGTTTCTGTTATTTGGAACAGTTCTTTGTTTGTGATTCTGTAGTACCAGTCAGATCATGTCAATAAGATCAAATTGGCAGCTGATCACAAAAATAGTCTACAATCTGTTAACTGGAGCAAGTAATGATTTGTTAATTTTAATCTCTTCTAAATGAAACTGTTCTCTTTTAGTCATCTGAGAGAATCCATTTTCCTTTCCATCAACCTGGTTGATGCTAAATTTCAGGAGAGTGACTCATTGTACCTTCTCTGGTTAATGTTGACATGAAGTGGAAAGATTATATTGAATCAATTGCTACATTTGCTGCTAGGAAAGTTGATTTATCATGCCAGACAATTTTTCTTGCTTTTCTTACACATTTACAAGTTTACCATTCATCCATACATTAAATATTGCTGCTACATCTGGTCTGAGCTTGTATGCATTTATAGAGTCTTGACAAAATCCAAAGAAGAATCTACAATGTTATTGGTCCTGACCTGGCATCTCAGATTCAGTCACTTTCCCACCACTGTAATGTTGCTTCCCTTTTCTATAAATATTTTCATGATAATTATTCTGATGAACTTTCCTCTTTAGTACATAGACTTTATGAATTTAAGTGCAGTACTAGATTGTTAGCAAGGTCTGATCATTTTACATTTGAAATGGCTAGATGTAACCGTAAGTTCTATGCTAACAGTTTCTTCTATCGCACTTCTCACTTGTGGAACTCTTCTTCCAGTTTCTTGTTAACTTTGATCTCCAAAAATTTAAATGCAGTGTCAATCATTATTTTATTTTATTTATTGTCTATTCCCTTTTATTGTTCTCTCTCTTTAATAATGGTTACTTTTTCTCATATTCTCTCACACTCAGTAATACCTTGGAGCTTAGTGGCTTTGTTACCTTGCTTCAAGTGATATGATTAAACAAAAAGAAAAAAAATTGATACCTTGTTTGAATTTCGAACTGAACCTTTTATTTCATCCACCGGGGTAGATTGATCTAGTTCCACATGCCATACCTTTTCTGGATATCTCAGTTTCAGTTATCTCCCTTTAGTAACTCAACTTTCCAAGTTTTTGTTCACCCCTGCTGTGGGCAGGTATTGAACTCACAACTCTTTGGATAAAGTCACTTTTTGGATTACTTCAACCAACACTTTTATCCACTGGTGGACAAAATAAAGAGTTTGGTTCAAAATTCCAATGTATATCACCTGAAGAAGGCCAGAGCATACAATGGCTGAAACATCGTGAATATTAAAATAAGGATGAGGATAAGAGTCCAAACAATGTAAATAGTGTAAATAGCTACAATAACTAATCTCAGAAATATAGACAGCTCTTGCATTTACTTTTGCATAAATGTCCTTGGGATAGTTATGAATCAATTTCTTCTCTCCCCACCCCCAGTTATGGTGAAACAGCAAAGTAGACTGATCTCTCTAGCCTTGGATGGCAACCAGGAAAACTCTGAATTCCAAATACATGTAGAAAACAAAGAGAAATCACTGCTATCTTCCGCAGGATGACATGACCAGGGCTGGATTTAAATGGAGAGGCCCTAGGCTATTACACTTGTGAGACCATTCCAAATCCCCCATTCTCATGAGTAGAGGAAAATGGAAGAGTGCTAAATTAAAACAATTTGATTAAAGCTGAGGTTAATGATGAGTGTTTAAAATTGCTGAAGGGTTGTTTACAATGCATTATGACAGCATGTGTAAGAAACACCTATGACAGTGTCAAAAATATTATACTTCTTGACTGGAGACCCCCCTAGATTTTGAGGCCCTAGGCTTCAGCCTGCTAAATCCAGCACTGGACATGGCAATTCATAAATAATAAAGAAAGGGGATCTGCAGATCAACAACATCCTGAAGGGACATGATATTTAAAATTTAAGCAAATAAATTAGGTAAAAAATGTGTTTATTCTGTATAACAGCTACTATTTTTTTGTTTCAAAAGATGTATCACCAATATGAATCTAGGTAAAAAAAATCAACACCTTTATTTATTTTTTTTTTTTTTTACATACTCAAGGCAACAAGAAAAATGGCAGTTTTTTTAGTTTATTTTTTTCTTTTCATTTTCATTAGTATTCATTGGTGTAAGATTTCTTTAGTTTTTTTTAATATTTGTTTTCTTTGAATTCCAAAAAATAAAATGAACATTTATAAATTGTTTTAAGGATGAATTAACAATATAAAAACAGGTTAAACAAATTAATAAAAAAAAAAAAATTTAAACATTTTATTTAACCCCCGTCAAGAAAGCCTTTTTTGGAAAGGAGACATATTGAAAATCTCCTCCAGTGAATAGTCTAATACGCTTACCCAATCTTTTCATTTGACAGACACTGGATAGATATACTTAAAATAAATACTATCAATAACAATGGCCAGCAATACACACAGCAATACATAATGACACTTCAATAGATGAGCTTTAAAGAGAATTGAATGTGTCACACATATTAAATACTAGCAGTATAACCCATCTTCGACTGGGTCTTTCATTACTGGGAATTTTTGCTGTTCAATTGGAGCAGTTTAAGTTTAAAGTCTGCCCACCCGAAAATCAATATTAGTAACAACAATTAGGTGTAACTGAGGCACATCCCTAAATGGGGGTGTAACAATTTGAATGGGGGGGGAGCCCTGAAAAGGGAACTGTATAATAATAAATAATATTATCGTAATAATTTAAACTATTTATTTTTATTAAAGTTTTTATGAAAGATATATATCTGAGAACAGTAAATAGTAAAACGTTGCTGAGAGTTATAATGGACAGGAAGAAATGGAGAGACATTGTCATCAACAATTTGAACTCAAAACCGGCACTGAAGAACTATCTATCAAACAAATGAATTTCATCAAAATCAGATGAAAACTGTGGAAATGCATAAACAACATCCAATCACACACACACACACACATTTTGAGAATTATAGATATAGATTTGAGTACTCAATACGATGGATTGTAAAATCTAGTTATAAAAAATTATTAAAATTACCAAGAATTATGAAAATATAATCAGTTAAATATCCTGAAATGAATTGCACTAATGATAAACTAGTTACGAATAGAATAAACCTCTTCATATAATTATACAACTTCTTTATGTGCTGTGTCCCCTCAGGGCATAAACGATCATGGTTCTCCACAATTTCCTACTCTTTTAGCACTTAATAAATTGTCTTTTTGTTATTTCTCTCCAACTGTTCCACCATCCATATACTCAAGCTCATCAAGTATGCTATACATTGTTTTCTTCTTCAGATTTTCCAAGCCATACTTCCTCATTATGTCCCTTAGAAATTTTAATTCTCTTCTTGATGTTAAGTATAAGTTTCCTTTTCGTTTTCATTTACACTAAAACTTCATTGATGCTCAAATGTTCTGTTTATGTTATCCTCAGCATCCTTTTGTCGAACCACATTTCTGTTGCCTCAAGTCTCTTCCTCATCTTTGAAGAGATTGTCCAGCATTCACTGCCATATAGAAGAACAGCTATCACAGTTCAGTACTCTTTTCTTTGTTTCTAACAAGTTTTTTCTGTCTCTCAATACTCTGCTTAGCTTTTGGAAGGCATCTTTGGCTATCCCAGTACGCCATTGGATTTTGATGTCACTCTTTCCAACCACTTCTAGAACACATCTCGGATATTTAAATTTTTGTACTTGTTCGATTTTGATATCTTTGATTTGTAATTTGCATCATTAACAAAACATAAAAAGATGATGTAGGGTGGGGTTTTGTGAGTCTTGGTGGAGCTAAATCCATTGTTGAGTTTTAAAGATTCCTGATTCAATTTTTTTTATCTGAAGCCCAATAAAATGATCTATTATCCTATCATAAACATTTTGGCAATCTTTAACCTGTGTGCCTGCAAAAAAAAAAAAAAAAAATGTTAAAAGAATGTTTTTGTTTTTTTTCCCTTGACAACTTTAATAAAAATGACCAACAATTATTACAACTTAAGAAGCTTTAGTAAACTAATTTTACAGGCTACTGTTAGTGACTAAAAAATCTGCCTTTGTTTCCTCATGGCACCAGGGAGTGTATCATAGTCCAGGAGAGTTCATTCAGGGCCAATAACCTTCATTCACTATTTACATTATTCGGACTGTTGTCCTCATCTTTGTTGTCATATTTATCACAATGTTGTGACTGTTGTACACTACAACTTTCTTCAGGTGATTGGAATGTAGAACTGAATCCTTTATTTCGCTCGCTGGAGTAGTGCCATGTCTAATGGATGTCAGTTATCAGTTATATCCTGTTAATTCACCTCTCCAAGTTCTCCACTGTCTTAACCAGGTATTGAACTCACAACTCTTTGGGTCCTGTCACTGGATCTAACCAACGCCTTTATCCACTGTGCCATGTGTCCTTAAGGAAACATGGCACAGTGCCATGATGATGGTGATTATTATTATCATTATTATTATTAATCAATGCCTTTATCCATTTAAGGACACATGGCAGAGAGGATCCCCAGCAAGGCTATGTCAAAGGGCAGAGTCTCGTCTTTTAGAAACAGCTACCCAACCCCATTTTACATGGGATCTATGGGGTACTTTTTGGCTGAGACTATGGGCTTGGATACCCTACATTAAATTCGGCCTTGTGCCACATCTGACCATATGGGGTGGTTGGCATATATCCGGCAGTTAGAGATTCATAGTGGAATTCACTTGATTCACTTCTAGCAGTTGACTACTACTTCTACGTACCGCTGGCAAATCTTATATGTGTTGTTCTTGTCCTAAGTATTATCGTTCTTTACCAACTTTCGTGTGATTATTCTATTCAGTAATCTTCCCTAGGTTACAACACTAGATCTATGACTAATATACTTTTAGAATTTTAGAAGCTAATGTTCAAAAAAAAAAATTAAATAAATAAAAATGTTTATTTTGTATTATTTATTTTTGAAAATTAATGGTCAGTCAGTTATGTGCCATACGTGATACACGCTTAGGCGATCATATATCTTTTGATACATGACTGACAAGGCATATTTTTTCCTGCAGGAGGTTGCCATTTCTTTCTGAAGTAGACCAGTTCCCACCCAAGGCTATAGAATCCAGTCTGTCCTGCTATTTACCCATAGCTGGGGGGAGAAGACGAGGATTCATACCTTTCCCAAGGGTATTAGCACATAAGTGAATGTAATGGATTTGACTGGAATTCGAACTCTGCTCTCCAATTCCTCTATCCGAGCTGCTATCCATTGCTCCACCATGCCTCGGGGCTTCAGCAGCAGTGTGCTACCCAGCTCACTCATGCCTGCCTGCCTAAGCCTCAACCCATTTCCACCTTTTTGGCCTCGTGCCACAATTACTGTAATTTTACAGCAATAAATAACGGTAGTAATGATTTTAGACAAATGATAAAAGTCTGCTTAATAGTATTGACATAGATTGAAGCCAAGAAGAAAATTCAATCTTCTGTTTAGTTTACAGTTCCAGCAATAGGTGAGGGAAGCCCAAGCACCCACCTCCAATCTTCTCTATAGGAACATGGATGCAATGATTATCATAATGAATCAAATAACTCAGCCTCAATCATTTATTTGTAATAATTAGTGGGAACATCTTCAAATATTAACAATTAATGTATCAAGGAAAAAATTAAGGAAGAGGCAATCCCAGTAAAATAGACAAACATGCTTTTAAGCTTATTTTACTGGTCTTTCTAAAATAGATCCCAAAGCTATTTTATCGGTAAATATTTTTATTATTATGAAGGTAGGTCATGTTAAAAATGGCCTTGGGATTTACTTATGTATCTTTTGCCACTATGCACACAGGAGTACAGCAGCTCATAGTAATTGATGTCAGGATTGAACTGGTGATTCAGAATTCTCTTCCAAACTGTAGCAATTGTTCTGCAGTCTTTTTTCCGCAACTGCACATAGTGGATTGGTAACTTTTCAGTTTTTCTTCTCATTCAGCAAATGAACTGAAAGTTTCTCCAACATACTATGGCTATATCGAATGAATATTGTTTATTGTTTATATATAAGGTGGACTCTCCTATTGTATTCGATGTATGAGGGTCAGCAACTCTGTTCCTAGGAATCGACAGCATATATAATTTCATTATAGTGGTGAAGGTTTTGTGCAGAACCAACCACCCGTTTTGAAGGGCTGAATACAGAGACTTGGTGCACTATGTGTCACAAGGTCCCCAAGCAACCTTCTGCAGGTTTTGAATTAAGTCCTTCTACTAGATCAGTTGCTATCCAAGGCTATAGAACCCAGTCTGTCCTGTTAATTACCCGTAGCTGGAGGGAGAAGAAGAGGATTCATACCTTTCCCAAAGGTATTAGTACATAAGTGAATGTAATGGATTCAACTGGAATTTGAACTCGGCTTTCTGAGCCCTCAATCTGAGCCGTTACCCACTACGTCACTGTGCCTCCTACTTTAAAATTTATTTATATTTTTTTCCTTAGTTCTAAAACACTATTTATATTTACTGGAAAACTAGCCTTGATGTCTATTTTATCAGGACCAGCAAAATAGCCTATTCAAAAAATTAAACTGAGATCCAATAGATATCTTTAAGTTATCTTCTGAGATATGAAAATAATGAATATTTATAAGGTAATCATAAAAGGATGCTTATACTTAAAATCAGAAAGAGACACTTGAAAATTATCAGACACATAATGAGGGAAGATGGCTTGGAGAATTTGATAGTCACAGGGCATATTGAAGGCAAGAGGGGAAAGCAGCAAGTAACCTACTTAACAATTTTGTGTAAATGGATGGCAGAAGAATGATTGAGAGGAATGTGGAAAGACAAAGCATGTTTAAATCAGACTTACTATTGAGATAGGAGTAAATAGTTGTGTCATCAGCACAGATACAAGTTGAGAACTGATAACATTAGGAAGGTCGTTGACGAAGATTGGGAATGACAGAGGTCCAAGGATAGAGCCCTGGGGAACACCTGCATTTATAAAAAAAAGATCTAAAAGAGTGACCATTTAATATAACTTTCATTTCATGATTTAATAAGAAAGATTGAATCAGTTCCAAAATTCCTGTGACCTTTGAACTTGTGGAGAAGACCAGTATGCCAAATCCTGACAAATGCCTTTGAGATATTCAAAGCAACAGCCCAAGCTTCACCATTCTTATCTAAAGTGTGATAGATTCATTCAGCAATAATCATTGTGCTGATGACTCTTATCTTAATAGTAAGTCTGATCAATTTGCTAAGGTCAAATTGGTAGCTGATCTTAAAAATGACCTTCAAACTGTTGTTATCTGAGGCAAAGAATGGCTTATTACTTTTAATGTTTCCTAAACAAAGCTGTTCTATTTTAGTCATCAGATAGAACTCTTTCTGCTTTCCATCAGCATGGCTGATGCTAACCTCCAGGAAAGTGATTCATTGTGCTTTCTCAGACTAACATTTTTTGCTGCATCAGCAGTTGACTTAGAGAAGTGAAAGCCATATTGCTTATCTGAAAAAAGACCCTACAAAATAAGATGCTTAACGAATTCAGAGATAATTCAAAATAAAAACAGTTACTACATATTGATCTTAGTTCAAAGGCAATAAAAGAAACTGTTCTGCAGAATCAAATAAAAGGTTTTCTTTATTTTTTCCCTATTTATCTATCTCTTGCTACAGGATTTAAATAAATTAAAGATATATAGAGACAAATATTCAATCATTATCTATTAAAAAATGCTTATGAACTTTTGTTCCAATCCAGTATAATATATACAAAACAGATGTAAAAAAAAATCTGTAAATAAATGTAAAAAACAATATTAATAAAAGAAAAGGCAAGAGGAAACCTTTTAAGCCAAGGCGTTTCATTCCTTAAGGAACTTTATCAAGGCAAGTGTCGAAATTTTATTCAGAAATCTGTACCTATATACAGAAAAATTAACATGCAGAAAAAATAATGTTATATGTTCAAATCTGAATTAGAGAACATACTAAAATATTAAGAAATCTCTTGGCGGGTCAAAGTCTTAAAAGTCTCAGCTAGTAAGACAAATTAAGAAACAGAAAAATTTTGGTAGAAACAAAGAAAAAAGTACTGAACTGTAATATAACATCAGTCTTCCTATATGTCGGTGAATGTTGGTCAATCTCCTCACAGATGAAAAAGAAACAAAGCAACAGAAATGTGATTTTATAAAAGGATGCTGAGAATACCATAAACTGAACAACAACACAGTTTTAGAGTAAATGGAAACATAAAGGACATTTAAACTTAACATCAGGAAGTGACAGTAAAAATTTATAAGGCACATAATGAGGAAAGAGGCCTTAGAAAATTTGATACTCACAGGACAGATTAAAGGCATGAGGGACAGAGGAAAACAATGCATAACCTACCTAGTGAGTTTGAGTAAATTGATGACAGAACAGGGCTTAGGAGAGATAACAAAAAGACAAAATTTATTAAGAGCTACACTCGCTGCCACGTATGTTGGGGCATTTATTATGACATGGCAATAAATCCGGATAACCCTATTTTCTTCAATTTCTTTTCAGAATAGGCAATGGGACTTATACTAAGTTAAAACTTAAAACTTAATGTTGCGAAAGGGTAAATGCAGGTGTCAGCCAGGACTCTTTGCAAATTACCTCCCCCTCTCATTGTTACCTCTGTTTTTGTTATTGTATGTGTTATATGTAATAGGAGTAGGTAGGCTTTCCTACCGCCCGGTCCACACTCCTCCTCCTTCTCTTGGACATGAGTAGAGGCTTACGCCTTGTTTCTTGTTTAGGAAGGGGTTTCCGGTTCTCTCTCTGGCCTCTGTATCTCCAGTCGCCTTGATCTATCCACTACTCTTCTCCTCACCCTTTCTTCTATCATTCCTATCTGACCTTGTTCCAAATTTTCTGTAACCCCTTGCATCCTAGTGGCTTTCCTCCTTGCTTGGGGTGAAACGCTTAAAAAAAAAAAAAAAAAAAAAGGACAGAAAATTGTGGAGAGCCATGATCACAAATATCTTGAAGGGACATGGAACATAGAAGAAGAATAGTAATAGAGTAGTCACAGTATTTACACTACTTACATCATTCAGACTGTTGTCCTCATCTTTATTGCCATATTCATGACATCTCAGCCATCATATTCTCTGACCGTCTCCAGGTAATAATACATTGGAATTTCAAACTGAACCCTTTTTTAATCTATGGTGATAGGTTGTTCTTATTCTATGTGCATGGCTTTTTTTTTCTGTTAATTCCTTTTAGTAAAACAATTCCCCAAGTTTTTCTTCTCTCTGCTGTGGCCCAGTATTGAACTTGAAACTCTTTGGTCAAGTCACTTTTTGGATTACTTCAACCAACACTCTTATCCACTGGTCTATGTAGATTAAATAAAGAGTTCGGTTTGAAATTCCAATGTATATCACTTGAAGAAAGTTGGAGTGTACAACATCCAAAACATCATGAATATGGCAATAAAGATAAGGAAAAGAGTTCAAACAATTTAAATAGTGTAAATAGTCACAATGAGATCTTAAAGAGGTTGCAAATAAGGAGGAGGCTTATACTTAATATCAGGAAGAGGCAGCTGAAATTTCTGGGACGTGTAATGAGGAAGGAGTGCCTGGAGAATCTGATACTCACAGGTTGAACAGAGGGAAAGAGAGACAAAAGAAAACAACATGTGACATACCTGGTGGCCTTAAGCAAGTGGATGACAGAATGTGGTCTGGGGGACATGGCAGAGGGAAGGAACTTGTTGAGAGCTGCAAGGGATAGAGGGAGGTGGAGAGCCATGATCACCTACATCCTGAAAGGACATGGCACATAAAAAGAAAAGAAAAATCGTTACAATACCTCATTTCAGAAATATAGACATATTGAGTAGTGAGAGGCTTGCAATATTTCATCTGTGATAATAATGGTTGAAGGGTAGAGAATATTTCATTGCCTTTAAGACCGCATTATTGCTTTTGAATTTTGTCATGAATGGACAGTGGGGATTTGATAGCTCCAGGCCAGATATGGTAGCAATATTCTATACTTGGTCTGATCTGACTCTTGTAAAGATAGAGCATGGCAGCAGGAGTTTAGGTATTTTGTGGAGCGATACAAGGAACTGGCCATTCTTTCAGCATGTTTGAAAACCTCCTACAAAAGAGAGCAAGAAGAAGGGACTAAGCATAAACTACATGAAGACCGAATGCATGAGCATCAATAAAAAGAAAAGCCCAAATGCAATTTACAGGTTGGGGACACTAAAATCAAGCAGGTGCAGAAATTTAAATATCTGAGAAGTGAGTATTGAACTACCATGTGATATATATCCTCCTTTATAACAGCAAATGTTGGACAGTCTCCTCAAAAATGAAGAAGAGACTCGAGCCAACAGAGGTATGGACTATAGACTGAACATGTGAGCAACGATGAGGTTTTGGAGAGGATGCCAACAAAGAGAAAACTTATACTTAACATCAGGAAGAGGCAGCTGAAATTTCTGGGACACTTAGTGAGAAAGGAGGGCTTAGAGAATCTGATACTCACAGGTTGAATAGAGGGAAAGAGAGACAAGGGAAAGCAATGCGTGAAATACCTAACGAGCTTAAACAAGTGGATGACAGAACAGGGTCTGGGAGAAGTAGCAAAAGGACAAAACATATTGAGAGAATTACAAGCAAGAGGTGGAAGTGGAGAGCCATGATCGCCTACATCCTGAAGGGAGATGGCACATAAAAGAAGAAGAAACAATGACATGAATATACAATTTCCATTTGATGTCTGGAGTGAGCCTTAGGCTGCATTATGATTGGAACAAATTTAGGGTCTGCTCAGTGGTAGTGAAATGTTAGTAGCTCTGTTTTGGAGGCACAGTGGAGTCATGGATAGCGACTCAGATTGAAGAATTAGAGAGCTGAGTTTGAATTCCAGTCAAGTTCATTACATTCGTTTACATGCAAATACCCTTGGAAAAGGTATGAATCCATCTTTTCTGTCCCCAGCTATGGGTAAATAGCAGAATAGATTGGGCCTTGGTTGGGAACCAGTCTAGAAGGACAACACTGAATTCAAACCCCCATGGGTTAAATAGACTCACCTAAATGCAAATAGCCAAGCATGGTGAGCAGGGCCACACCCCTGAAGAACTGGTCAATCAGGGAGGAGTTCCTCCAACAGGAGTGAGAAGGAATTGGATTTGGATTGTTTTGGGGATATTAAATGATACAAGCCAGTCTTTTCCCCATTAAGTTGAGAGCTAGATCAGGAGAGAGATAAAAAAATTCTATAGTATATTCAATCTTCACTAAGTGTGCAATACTTCTGGCCTTGTGCCAACCTAAACTAATTTTAGTATTTTAGTATTGAGAACCTACCACAGTATTACAGTTAACAAGGTAGACTTACTGCACATTCTTTCATTTCATGATTTCAATTCTTACACAAAGATAAGCTAAGTAAATATGTGTATGGTGATTTTCTTAACATAGCTTAGATTTGACACTAGGCTGAATGTAGAGGGCACCCAGCAGTAATATGCAGAAGTGGGTGGGGCAGAGAGTGCAATGGACCTGGACCACGATATTGAGACGGCATTCAATCAAGGACTGAAATAAAAATTTAATTTTTGAAATTTGAAATCGACTTCATTGCACAAGCATCATGCTGTCCCACAAGCTCGATGAGAATCGGGATATATGTTTTGATGTGAGACCAGAGCAAGCACCCCCTAATCGAGTCTTAGGAGCATACAGTCAAGGAGTTAGGCCGTGCATCATCAAACATGCTACTGGCACCCAGTGAGAACTGAACTCACTATTCAGACATAATTGATCTAGTGAGACACAAGGCCAAATGAGGCACAGACTCACTACTCAATCGTAATTGATCTAGTGAGACAAGCTTGCTGAAGTGTTCTAATGATTTCCTAAGCATAGCTTAGATGTGACACAAGGCCGAATGTGTGGAGCACCCAGCAAGATTTGGATTCACTATTCAATCGTAATTGATCTAGTGAAACAAGCTTGCTGAAGTGTCCTAATGATTTCCTAAGCATAGCTTAGATATGACAAGGCCGAATGTGTGGAGCACTCAGCGAGGTTCGGACTCGCTACTCAATCGTAATTGATCTAGTGAGACAAGCTTGCTGAAGTGTCCTAATGATTTCCTAAGCATAACTTAGATATGACACAAGGCCGAATGTGTGGAGCACTCAGTGAGGCTTGGCTTCACTATTCATTCGTAATTGATCTAGTGAGACAAGCTTGCTGATCATGACCCTACGTGAGTGCCCAAATATGTGTATGAGTGTATATAGGGAGAGATATTTACATATACATAAATCTAGACACACATACTCATATATGTAAACACATTTACAGAGATATATATACACACATAGAAGACATGCAAAAGAAATATATTTGTAACAGTATATATTCAGTCACATAAAAATGAAATTAACTACAGGATACACTATACATAGTATTTCCTTACAATACATACACACAAAATCAATAAATAAATATGAAATAACAAAAATTAATCAATGTCACAATTAATTGATAACTGTATTTAAGATGTTCCATGAGACTAATGAACTGTCATATTTTATTTTCAATAGAATAATTTATAACAAGACTGGGAGGAACAAGGCAAACTGAAAATGGTGGAAGCCAATAAAATATTAAATACCATTAACACTGCTATACTGTAATAAAGTACCTTGTGGTTATTATAAACAATAAGAAATTTAATTGTTGTAATTGTAGCAAAATGATAATTCTCTTCCCTTCTTTTTCATCTATTTTATTAAAAATATCCTTTAATGAAAACATGAAAGATTTTTATTAAGAAATGATGTATTTTCAGCAGAGATTATTAGAATATCAAAGAATGCAGGTAAATCTAATAAAACTAGAAATTGAATAAAACAGATGATTTTTTTTTTTTTTACTTTTACCTTTTTAAAGCATTTTAAACTTGTTTTAACAAAATTAAAAGTTCAAAATTAAATTAATGGTTTTCTTACTGATTGTTTTTTATTTAAAGAAAAGAAATCTATTTCACCAAAAGTGTAAGAAAGAAAGAAAAGGAAAGAAGAGGCCTGACTGTTTTTGTGTCTACTTTTTATGAAGCCGTTTCAGGTCAACATTTCTTTCTTGTTTAAATCATCACGTTTCCTTTAAAATCAGAAATGAAATAAAATCCGTACCTTTTGTTTATTAACAAAGAAAGAATGTATTTGATAGCAGTGTCTAGTCAACAGTTCTTCATTCTATAATACATTTTTTCCGTTTCAAAGATTATTTAGAATAGATTATTTAAAATAAAAATTTTTTAAAAAATCCTTATTTTCCACCTGTTGTGTCGCTACCAATTCCCCAAACCAAGTCTTGAGCAACTGACCAATCACCACACAAAAAGAATGCTGCTGAGAAAAATTACTTTCTGTTGCTACTTCTTATCAACCAAGCCCACAACAAATACTGACAAATAGCTGAGTAGTAGACTGGTGACTGTGAGATTAACCAGATGACTGATTCTTTATGCTAAAATGAAAAGGGAAAATTCTTGCACTTGAAAATACGTGATTTTGTGGCTTGTAGTGTAATGAAATAAGTTATGTTTTATTTGTTTAATTTTAAATTTAAATGAATGTAACTTATCCTGTGTTCAATTCCAACAAGTAACACCATTTTTCTTTTTATGACATAGGCGATCATGGCCCTCCTCTACTTCCCCCTATCCCTTGTAGTTCTCAATAAGTTTTGTCTCTTTGCTACTTCTCCCAGACCCTCTTCTGTCATCCATTTGCTTAAGCCTAGTCGGTATGTCATGCAGTGATATCCCTTGTCTCTCTTTCCTGCTATTCGACCTGTGAGTATCAGATTCTCCAAGCCCTCCTTTCTCATTACGTGTCCCAGAAATTTCAGCTGCCTCTTCCTGATGTTAAGTTAAGCTTCCTCCTTGTTTGCATCCTCTCCAAAACCTCATCATTGCTCACATGCTCACTCCATGACATCCTTAGCATCCTTCTGTAGAACCATACCTCTGTTGCCTCGAGTCTCTGCTTCATCTTTGAGGAGACTGTTCAACTTTTGCTGGAGGAAAGCAAGACAGATGTCACATAGCAGCTCAGTACTCATTTCCTTGTTACCAAAGAAATCCTCCTGTCTCGTAAGACTCTGCCTAGCTCTTGGAATGCATCTTTGGTCGTCCCAAATGTCTTCAGATCTCAGTGTCGCACTTACCGTCCTCTGTCAAAACACTTCTCAGATATTTAAATTTCTTCACCTGCTTGATTTTAGTGTTCCCAATCTGTAAATCACATTTCGGGCTCATCCTTTTACTGATGACCATGCATTCTGTCTTCTTGTTGTTTATGCTTAGTCCCTTCTTCTCACTCTCTGTCGCTACCTTCTGTAGGAGATTTTGTAATTTCTTTTCCATGTCTGCTATCATTACTGTGTCATCTGCGTATCTTAGGTTGTGAAGATTGTGGCCGCCAATGATGAATCCTGGTAGGATTTACATTTCTTTCAGAATTGCTTCGCTGTATAGGTTGAATAAGTCCGGTGAGAAGATGTAGAGGACCGTGGCGGTGGTGAGTATGTAAAACACACGTTAAAATTTCCTGCTAGCCGGTCCAACTACATGAGAAGGTTGGACTTAATTAAAGTCCAAAGAAGACAAGGAAAAACAAACAAGACCGATAAATATGTGTAAACAAATATATGTATTAATAACAAGAAAGGTTACAAGTTACATGGACAGTTACATTGAGTGCGTGTGGTGAATATTATGTGTGTGTGTGTGTTGTGGTGAGTGTTCGTACGTACATGTATTGTTTAGCGTGTTCCCAGAATTTGGGAAACGCTGTATCAGTGAGAGCTCACATCTGCCAGGTGGTATAAGGCCCAAAGGCCTGAGGGAAAAAAAGAGAGCGAGGCGAAGGGTCAGCCAGTATTTATAGCCAGGGGAGAGAGACTCCTGGTGAAGGGTTAAGGAGCTGAGGAGGAGCTAACTCCGATAAAGACACATCCTTGTCTTACACCCCTTTCCATTTTTGTATATATGCTAAACTCATTCTCTATGCACATGCAAACTGTTTGCTGCCAGTATAGGTTCTTGATTATTCTAATATCTTCCCCAAATATATCAAGGTTGCCGAGCAGTTCCAACAGATCTTTGTGGTATATTTTGTCAAGACCATTGTTGCCTAAACCCAAGTAAGTATTTGCTATACTAAATCTGTTTATCTGTTTAATAAATGGATAACAAAAAATAACTAAGATTCCTTAAGTAAAATTTTGGTATATGTATTTTTAAAAAAAAAGCTTGATTTTGTTTTTAGGGCCAGTGTAAATAAAACAAATATGACTTACAACTTTAAAAAACATTGTTAAACTCTTCTTGATTTTCAATTTCAAAAGATGATGGGAAAAAAGATTTAAATTAAAAAAAGGTACATTTTGAAAAAAAGAGAAAAAAAAATTTGCGGTTTTATTTTTTCCTCTATTATGAAATGGTAAAGGACACTTTTAGTGTCAGAAAGAGACAGTTGAAATGTCTTTGGCACATAACGAGGAAAGAGGGCTTGGAAAATTTGATACTCACGGGACAGTTTCGAGGGACAGTAAAACAACGCATAACCTACCTAGCGAACTTGAGTAAAAAAAAAAAATGTATGAAGTTTTAGAAGAGAAACAAAATGACCAAATTTATTAAGAGCGACAAAGAAGCGGAAATTGTGGAGAGCCATAATCCCTGACGGGACACGACACATAGAAGAAGAAAACCGTCAATAATACCAAGTGAACAATATTTAGAAGATTCTTTTGCTTTTTTTTTTAATCATTTTCAAATGAAAATCGTTTTTTCGCTAACCCACCCAACTCTTAACGTCTTATCATGTGACTTGATGGCAAGAGAAATTTTAATTTATTTGTTTTGGAATTTGCTTTTTCTTTCTTTTGGAGAGGCGATGATGTATAGAGGCTTCTTTTTTTTTTTAATTAAATTTATTTTGAAACTAAGTCGATAGTTTGCATTTTAACCATCCCCTTTAATCAACAACACTTTTAAAAATGTTTTTTGTTCTGTTTATATATAATGAAAAATAAAAACTCAGCCAGCCAAACGAGACAGACAGGCATCTTTCTTTTTCTTTCCTTCCTTCCTTCCTTCATCATCATCGTCGTCTTTACTTTATTCAATTGTACCAATTATTTACTGATAACGAGATGGCAAAAGCGTCGCAAAGAATGGCTTGATTATTTAGAGCAATTTAATTTAAATGAATGAACGAACAACAAATATTTAGAAAGAGAAAGAGGACTTCTTTTATTTACATATCCCACATTATTTTATTTAAATAGTCGGCGACGTATTTAATATATTCAGAGTGAGTGAGAGACGAAAGTAAAGAAAGAAAAAAAGTAACAATACTAAAAGCACGTGTCCGCCGCTAAACAGAGGAATGGAAAGAAAATAGAAATAGTCTGGGTCGAAGATTCACATTTTAAAGGTACTGCAAGAAGCACAACAAAAGCTTAAAGGTACTGCAAGCACAACAAAAGCTTTTAGGGAAACATTGAAACAAATAAACATAAAAAGACTCAAAATAGAAAAAATAAGGCTAAAGAAAAATAAATTATTGTCCATAAGGTCTTAAGACCTTATGGACAATATTTTAAAATGAAAATTGCATTCCGACAGGGAGAGAACGTAAGAACAAAAAGCTGCTTTATTTAATTATTTTTTGGTTCTTTCATTGCTGTAAGTAATGCTGATAAAAAAAAATCTGATAAACTTTGAGGTAAAATGCCATTTACCTACAAATGGTTAATGACTGCTTTTTAAAACACGTGGTGTTGCTTGTTCTTCCAACAAAAAAGCCGGAAGTTCTTAGAACTTGTCTATGATTTTCACATGACGCGAGGACCAATTTAATTTTTTTTTCTCTATTTCCCCATAAACTACAAAGAATAGATTTTCCAACGCCTGAAATATAATCACAGATAGAATATCAAATGGCTTAGACAACCACTTTATTGAATGTTTTTAAATCACATAAACCGAAACGTCGCAGAGTGTACTGCGTTACATGTCCTACTCCACTGATTCTAGGCAGAATTGTCAGGGAGCGACGCTTTGTGCTTACGCAAAAGGGTACATACTGTTTCTAGGCAGAAGTGCTGATACGTAAAAATAATTCCGTTATTTTTTTTTTTTTTTTTTTACGAGTATGATGATAATGTATATCAGTTTACATAGAAAATAATAATATTGAAACCTGTAGTGTAAACTTATTTAGAACCAAACCAAAAAGAAACGAACCTTTATGAAAAGAAAACAAACACTGGTTAAAAAAAGAAAAAAGAAAAAAAAGTCACAAGTCAAAAAGAAACGGGACAAGCTTAGGACACAACAGACAAAATCCCAGCCTCTTCTTATCCCAAAAGTAGAAAAATTCCATTCTCTTAAATAAAATAAAATTAAATAAAAAATTCAAAGAACTTTTAATTCAAATTTTAATGTCAAATTGAGACTTTCTTCAATCTTCATATAAAATTGGATCTTGGGATACTAAGACTCTTTGAATATGTGACTGTAACATTGTTAGAAAACGTCTTTTATGGCTTAAATTTATCTTCGTACTCTAGCAGCATGACCCGGCGTTGCCCTTGCTTGATTCAAAAATCGTACAACTCATACAGCAATCGCTATCACTTGACTTAAAATATTTTTGCCCTTCCTTGCCTTTAAAGGAGTGCTCATTGCCGTGCTGATGTTGCTACATGCCTTACTTCTTGCCTATCTCACACTGCAAATTTTTTCTAAGCTCTATACTAAACATTAAATAAATCTGTTACGAAAAAAGAACTAAACAAAATGAACACAAAACGATCAGCTTTAAAAAAGGACTCGTAACTGGAAAAACCGAATGAAAAAAGAATGTTAACAACAAATACTTTTTCACACCCAACCCAGTTCTGCGGAATCTGAATCAACGTTGAGTTTAAGCAAGCGAATGAGCCAATTGGAGTAAAGTGTCATGCAGATTTAAATTTTTTTCCACTTGTGACGAATGCAGCTATCGATTTTTTTTTTCATGCTAGTTAACATTCGTGTCAGTCAGTTGTTGGCTCTCACGCTGGCCAATAGAATCTTTCTGCCTATTCGTGGCAGCCAGCTATTGGCTCTCACTCTGGCCAGTATAAAATGGCCGCAAACTACATGAAAACTGGCGTAGAAACATATAAAAAAATCGATTATTTCCACTATCGATGGGAGTTGGGGGATGCAAAGTCGGTCTTGGCCTTGCCACTAACTTGGAGCATGTGCATGTAAATTTTGGTGCAAATCCGTCGAAAATTGCGGCCGTGCATTCGTTACACACACACACACACATCCTACCTTTTATAGATAGATATATATGTTAGTTACGATCTCTGTGTTTGTATATATATATTTTTTTTTTAAAGAAAAACGCCCTTCTTAAGGCTTTCTTCACACAAACTCGGGTATTATTACTTTTATGTGTCTTCTTGTTCCTTTAGAACGTAACCGATCTTGTAGCTGTTTCGTCTTTTTGTTATTTCTCCCGAACCTTGTTCGTTTGCTCAAGCCCATTTATGTCACGCGCTGCCTTCCCCTGTCCCTCTTTCCCCCTCAATCTGTCCTATCAGATTTTCCAAGACCTCCTTCTTCATTACGCGTCCCAGAAATTTCAATTACTTCTTCCTTTTTGTTTCCATTCTCTCCAAAAGCTCGCCATGTTCGGCCCATGGCATCCTTCTATAGAACCGCATTTCTGTTGCTTGGAGTCTCTTCTTCATCTTTGAGGAGGTTGTCCAGCATTCACTGCCATAGAAGAGGACGGATATCATGTAACAGTTCAGTACTCTTTTCTTTGTTTCTAACGAAATTTTCCTAGAACTTCCTAATTATGAAGTATATCGAATACATGACCGTAGCATTGTTAAAGAGCTTTTTTTTTTCTAAGTTAGAGGTTGGATCAATTTAAATTTCACTATGAATTTCTGTCGCAAAGAGAGCGGACTCATAAACTCGTGAAGTACTTGACAGAAATAGATATCTTTACCGGCCATCATACGTTAAGTGACCCCCACCCCCGTGACTTTGTTACTGGCCATGATTGAAACACATTAAAGTATAAACCAAAGTTGCGTGCTTTTTTTCTTTTTTTTTCCCCGCATAATATGTTAAAAAAAACAAAACAACGATATCTACTCAGACATGTCTATCCACTAACATTTTAAATTTTAATTAAGGTAATGAACAATAATATCAGATTATAAATAAAATCCATTAATCCCTTAGAGCAAAGTAAATAATCAAAATAGTTGATTTGCTTTGCTAATCTTGGACGTGCGAGTTTCCTTTGATAACTCATTTCTTCAAGTTGTCTACAAAAATGTTTTCTTGTAGTGACAACTTCTTACAGTCAGTTATGCGCCGTGTGTGATACAAGCTTAGGCGATCATGTATCTTTCGATACATGACTGACGAGGCAGATATTTTTCCCTGTAGTAGGTTGCCATTTCTTTCTGCGGTAGACCAGTTGCCATCCAAGCCTATAGAACCCAGTCTGTCCTGCTATTACCCATAACTGGGGGGAAGAAGAAGATTCATACCTTTCCCAAGGGTATTAGCACGTAAGTGAATGTAATGTATTCGAATGGAATTCGAACTCGGCTCTATCTATCCATTACTCCACCGTGCCTCCCCAATTGCAATACGGGACCATAACCTACTTTTTCAGGGTCTACTCACAGGACCATTTATTGTTCTTCTATATGCTGTATCCCTTTAGAACGTAGACGATTATGGCTCTCCACGATTTCCTGTCCTTTGTAGCTCTTAATAAATTTTGTCTTTTCCTTATCTCTCCTAATCCCTGTTCTACCAACCGTTGACTCAAGGCTTTAAGTATGTTATGCGCGCTTTCTTCTGTCCCTTTTGCCTTTCAGTTTCATATGTCCTGTGAGTGCCAACTTTTCTAAGTCCTCTTTCCTCATCATGCGCCCTAGAAATTTCAACTATCTCTTTCTGATGTTAAGTATAAGTATCCTTTTTACTTGCATTTTCTCTAAAACTTCTTCATTGCTCACATCCTTCTGTAGAACCACATTTCTGTTGCCTCAAGTCTCTTCGTCATCTGTGAGGAGAATGTCCAGCATTCACCGCCATATAGTCGGACCAATAGAAAGGAAGTCATGCTATATTGTAATTTTCAAAAATTGTATCTGATTAATGTAACGATTCTTTAAAAAAAAAAAAAATTTTAAAAAAAGAGAGAGAAAAAGGTCATTTAAATTTTTCGACTCTACAATCCAAGATTTAAAAACAACAGAAAATCTGATTGGATTTGTTGCTTTAATTTGAAAAATGTTCTTCTGTTGGGGTTTCAAGAAACACAAAATTAAACAAATAATTAAAAATACCTTTTAAAATTCCCTATATAAGAACAGAGCAATGAACACACGGAAAGCACCTACAGGAGCGCAAGTGGCACTTTAATTTACACCACGCCTTCTCATTCTGCCACTTACACCATACACAGAGATCAAAACAAGCGAGATAAAATACTTGCTCAAACACTCTTCCTCGATAGCAAATTATATATGTAATATCATTGAGGACAAAATTACTAAGACTTCCACCGCCTATGAAAATTGTTAAATGAATTCTTAAAAATAAAAAGTTTCCAAGTGCTTTTTAACTGAACAAGGAAATTTTAAATCACCATTGCTAACGTCTTCTTTGTTATAAATGCGTATGGTTGCATGTGAACAAACGAAACAACAAAGTACTGTTGGTGAAGCGGAAAGAAAAAACAAGATGTGTTAAAATAAAATTCTTTGTATTGCCGATACAGAGGAACATGGCAGCATGTCACTTTGTGGGCGAGGGAAGCGACCTGGAGGACTGGGAGAGTCGATAGGGCCTGGCGTTGATGCTTGTATCGGCATCCTACTTGCTCACGAGCGGCGTCCTTTTAAACAGTCAGGGTGGATACATGACTCAAAGTTTTTTTATCTTGTTTTTTACTTTAGCGACAATGTTCGCGATTGGCTCCTTTTAAATTGCGTTATATATTCTGGGGGGGGGGGGAATCGGATATGATGCTCAGAGCTCCTGCACAGAAAGCAACATTTTATTTTTATTTTTCCTTTCGCCGCGTTCATATCCGGTCAACAGGTTTTGATGTGGAGTTATGTTTAGTTTAATTTGTAATACATGTAGGTAGAAAAAAAGAAAATGTTGAAAAGATAGTGAGGGTCACAGAGCACTGCCCGGGACAACCAATCAGGCTCCCCAACGGTCGGGCAGTACGCACCGGCCTTGACGCGCATAAATCACAAAAGAAAGGATGTAACAAAGCGTTTCCAAGTGTCAATAACTGAATTGAGAAATATTATCAAGATTTAAGAAGTTCAAAGAGAGTCACACATTACACAAAAAGACTGGCAGATGTAGGAATGATTTCAAAGACTCTGAAACGAAAACTAATGAGAGCCTTGTCTAAAGATTCTGTACAGCTGCCAAGACATCATTAAAAATGACTTGTTTGGAAGTTTGGAATTGAAATATCGAAGACAGTCACTAGAGCCTTGCACAGGAATGGGTTGCGACATTAGAGACCAAATAAAAAATTTCGACTTGTTTAGTTTTAGTGTAAGGAAGAGAAAAATACTTTGCCCAAATTTGAAGTTAAAGACCGGTACTGTATTGATTGAGTATTGACTGAGTGAGCTGAAAGACATTCTTCTAAATGTCAGGTTGGTGAGAGCCCTTAAAAACCGTTTCCTAATTCACTTACTTTCCTATAACTATAAAATTACTGACAGCCATGGAGCATTAAAATTAAAATGCAAGTTTTACAAAATTCAAAAATAATGTTTCCTACCGACACTGGGGCTAATTTGTTTTCTTTGTAAGCATTTTCATAAAAGTTATTTTATCCTGCAGTTGCTTGTCGTCACTTTTTAAATTTAAAAAAAAAAAAAGAAATTAAAAAAAAACTTAAAAAATTTTGTCAATAAGCTTTTTTTTCTTTTTTGCTTAGAATATAAAAAGCAATCTTGTGAATCGTTGTCTCTAAGAAAAATGATTTAGTGTATTTATGTATAAAACTTTTTAATTGAAGGAATTACTCCGAGTTTTTGTCAATTTCTAACGCTACGTAATTTTAACAAAAGAAATAAAATTTGAAACAAATAAACTCTGTTTTTTAGGTGTTAAACATTTTCCTTTTACCTAACCTCGGTTGTAAGTGTCCATAGTGTTGTTGTTAAAAAGTACTTGTAAAACGTCTGATGCTCACATAATGTAACCAGTTGAACAAAAAAGAAAAAGAAAGAAAAAGAAAAGAGAAAGAAAAGAAAAAGAAAAGAAAAAAAGAAAAGAAAAAAGAAAAGAAAAGAAGAAAAGAAAAAAAAAAAAGAAAGAAAAAAAAGAAAAGAAAAAAAGAAAGAAAGAAAAAAAAAGAAAGAAAAAAAAAAAAAAAGAAAGAAAAAAAGAAAAAAAAAAGAAAAAAGAAAGAAGAAAAAAGAAAAAAAGAAAAAAAGAAGAAAAGAAAAAAAAAAAGAAAAGAAAAAGAAAGAAAAGAAAAAAGAAAGAAAAGAAAAAAAAGAAAAAAAAAGAAAAAAGAAAAAAAAAAAAGAAAGAAAAAAAAAAAGAAAGAAAAAAAAAGAAAGAAAAAAAAGAAAAAAGAAGAAAAAAGAAAAAGAAAGAAAGAAAAGAAAAAGAAAGAAAAGAAAAGAAAGAAAAGAAAGAAAAGAAAAAAAAGAAAAGAAAAAAAAGAAAAAAAAAGAAAAGAAAAAAAAGAAAAAGAAAAAGAAAAAAGAAAAAAAAAAAGAAAAAAAAAAGAAAAGAAAAGAAAAGAAAAAAAAGAAAAAAAAAGAAAAAGAAAAAAAAAAAAAAAAAAGAAAAAGAAAAGAAAAAAGAAAAAGAAAAAAAAAAAAAAAAAGAAAAAAGAAAAGAAAAAAAAAGAGAAAGAAAAAAGAAAAAGAAAAAAAAAAAAGAAAAAAAAGAAAAAAAGAAAAAAAAAGCGATGTATTTAAGCAGAAGCTCCTGCGAGCCCTTCTTTCTTTACTACAGGCATTATTCAATTCGTGTTTTAAGAAGTATGAGTGGACATCTCACACTTGCTTAACTCTCCGATAATCGATTACTTCCGTTTTTTGTGTTTGTTTGTTATTTTCTTCGCGAATTTAAAAAAAAGTAATAAAAAACTGTTTAAATCAAACAAAAAAAAATGTATGCCACAGGACAAAAAAAAAAAAAAAAAAAAAAAACTCCATTATTTTATTTTCTCTATATAAAAACCTCTCTACAGTACACTATCCGTTACCTTAATGTCGTAAAAAAATGTAAATAAATTCGCTGAAGTTGCATATAATCATCATTACTTAGTGGTTAGCATACCAGTCTCGCAAGCCATTGTTAGTGTTGTAGCGAGTTAGAATCTCAACAGCTGCGCTACCGTTACGATCAGACTAAGTTTAAATATCTACGACGAAAAATAGTTTTACACGCTTGTCTTCGAGGAAAATAAATTTTCTTCATTACGAAGGATCAAGTTGATTTGATAAATCAGGATTAGTTTTTTAAAAAAAAAAACAGATTAATTAATATAATAAATCTCATAAAAATGTAGATCGGTAGTACTCGTTACCACATGTTTTGAGAGACGTTAAAAACTGACGCCAAATTCATAACAAAAAAATAAAAATGCTTCTATTCCGTATGCTAATAATAATAATACTTATAAAATCTGCGATATCCACCGATTACAATTTTTACTCATACTGCTAGTAACAGTGTTGAGACTGGACCAAAAAGCTGAAGCCGGAATTTTTTGGTAGGCGCATATATTATGATGGCATTGCATTGGTTGCCAGTCGAGTTAGTCTGTTTCCAAGCACGTCCCTCACATCAGCAATACCCATCACACCCCACTTGCTCTAATTATCAGTCGCAGACTTTCAAATTCCTTTGTTCTTGACAATGCCTTTGTCTACACAGACCGTTATGCAAACACTATCTCATAATGGACCAAGAGAGACAACTCATGACTTAAAAAAAAGAAAAAAAAAACGATTCTGTATATTTTAGATTGCATATTAACAAATAAAATATTTTTCTGCTCTGAAGTAGAATCAAAGTCGCTATTATTAACAGCTTCAAACAATTCAGCCATTAAGATTTAATGGGCTTAAGATTCTAGATACTTGATTTCTTAAATAAATGAACATATATAAACATATATTAGTGAAACAATGCATTGTGTGTTACATTAAATAAAGCTAACAATTGCAGTATATGAATGTGTAGGCAAATATATAAGATCCTAGACTTTAATTTAACTAAATTTTTCAATGATATACATTATTTTTATTTACATTACTATTTATATGTGGATTATTGTCCTCCATTACTTACATGTTGACTATCAATGATAGACATTTAATTTTGTTTTATATATTTTTATGAAAGGGTTCCAAGAAATAGGATTTGAGATAAACCTTCCCAAAACAGAAACTATAATCTAGGATTGGAATGAAAGCAGTGAATCCATCATAAAATTCAAGATGTGGAATTAGTAAATATTAAACATTTCAGTGTATGGATCAGTTATTACAAATTTAATATAGGAGAAAAGAAAACTCAACATAGAATAGGCTGCGCTAGAGATAGTTTCACTGAACACTGCAAGTTGCTACAAAACCGAAACATCAACTTGAAAACTTGGAACATGTTCTTAAATAATCTCATCAGATCAAGACTTTAATATAGATGCCATGCATGGTGCCAAACTCATTCAGAAATATTGAAACTGTAAGCTGTATACAACCACTTTCTAAGATCAATGGTTAAAAAAAAAAATAGGTCTTAGCAAAGACCATCTTTCTTCAAACCTTGTGGACTGGTGCTACAGAATCGCAAACAAAGAACTCTACCAAATGGCAGAAACTATATCACTTGAGGACTTTCAATTTGTCTCGCTAGATCAATTACGACCGAGTAGTGAGTTTGATCCTCACTAGTTCTTCCACACTTTCGGCCTTGTGCTACATCTAAGCTACACTTAGAAAATCATTTAGGGCACTTTGACATGGTGTAATGGTCAACAAGTTTGTCTCCCTAGGTCAATTATTAGATTGGTGCAAAAATAATGACGTAAGAATGTCGTTTTTTGATGTTAAAAAATACGTCAAAAAACGACATTATTACGTCATTATCTTTGCACCAACCTAATATGACTGAGTTTTGAGTTCAAACCTCAATGGGCACCCCATATTTCAGCCTTGTACCACATCTAAGCAACACTTATGAAACTACTACTTGAGGATTTTCAATAACAGCAACAGCTAAAATGGATAGCACATGTAACTCAAAGAGAAAACAATGATATATTCAAGATGTTGACATTCCACACTACTTCAACCAAAAGGTTAGGAAGGAAGCCTCCATCAATACTAGTAAATAACAATTGGTGAATTTGAGAAACCTATTTTACTGAAAAATTGTTTTAAGAAAAAGATTTTATAAATTTCAACCAAAACTAGCATTGGCTGATCAGTGAATGAAAGCTGAATTTCTTCTTACAAGGAAATGGCTAATATTACCATTACTATACAAGAGAAGGCCTAAAAAGATGTCAACCTGAGTGTCTTCCCAAAAATCTCACCAAATGATCAAATTCAGAATTTTTTGATAATGATTTTTAGTCAAGGTTCACCCTTCATCCCCACAATACCAAGTAAGGATATAATAATAAAAAACATAATTTTTGAAGGTTATAAAAAAATATAATTTCTAAAAAGAAACATAATTCTGTGGAACCAACAAAATTTAGATTCTTATTTAAATGAGTTCAAAGATATTACAGACAAAAATTGGTCTATTTAAAAAAAAAAAAATTAAGAAAATAAAATGAATCCCATTTTTTATTTTTTGACTCAGAATTGGATAGTATATAAATTACAAAGAAATAAATGTTTAAAAAAAAAAAAAAAAAAAAAAAGAAAGATTTTCAAATAATGAAAAAAAAGACAACTACATAAGGATAGCTTATCAGATCTGACACATAAATGTGTCAGTGTTAATGTGATCCAAAGGTAAAAAAAATAAAAATCTATAAACAAAAAAAAAAGCTTACTTTTAAAATTATATATTTACATAGAACTTGCAGCATTGTTAGGAAAATTAATAACAAAGTGGAAAAAAACTGTTCATGTAACATGTTTCTGCTTAGTACTTCATTGAACTAAAGTGATGTTTACATTGATGTAACATGTTTTTTTAATGATATTTACCCTGTACAAGACTAACTTGAGGTACTAAGTTACATAAGGAAAAGGCTTTAGAAGGAACCAAAAACCAAATCCTAAACAGGAAACAAGAGATAAACCCCTACTCTGTTCAAAAGGTCAGGGAGGAGTGTGAACAGGATAATAGGTGAACATACCTATTCCTATTATGCACATGAAGGTGAGGGAGGCATTGAAAATTTAAACTTTTAAATTTTAATTTTATATACAAGATACGGCAGAAATACGTCCCACATTTAGACGAAGACACCACTGCCATTTACCCGAGTTCACTAGCACCACACAGGTGACAGTTTAAAATGTGGGAGGTATTTCTGCCGCAGCCTGTATGAAAATTCATATGTCATTTCCTCCTACAGAACTAGCATTCATATACAGAAGAACGTAAATTTCGTAATCCAAGGGAGACAATTTTTACAGACATTATTTCAGGTAACCATAAAGAAAATGATTTTCTGAAAGGGAAAAATAAATCCGGTAAAGTTTATATTTTATTCGGAGTGTACACTCGTGTAAATTTAAAGACTCTGCTCACAACATTTCTGTCAATGTGAATTTGATTTCAATTACTTGAGATTGATAAAACTGGTTCTAAAATAGCTGAATTATAAACTTCACATGAACATAAAAGCTGAAACAAAAGAATAGTAACTTTATCACAGTAAACGCAAGACAACAGAAGGTCTTATTAAAGAAAATGTACTTCTCTGCAGGGATCGAACCTACATTCTCTTTATCCGATAAAAACTGGCCAATGCCAGGTGTACTTTAACCATTCAGCCACGGGGGTCTCCATAGAAAAGCAAAGCTAATTTATCCAATTACTAAATTTCATAAAAGGGGTAAATGCACATTGCTCTGCTGTAGAGACCTGTAAGACCAAACAGTTATAACTGTACTTTATGATCACATTTTTCTTAAAACCACTTTGTTGTTCACATGTCCTGATTATGGTTCTCTTAGAATCCTTCTGTAAAGACTCATTTCTTTTGTTTCAAGTCTTTTCTTTATCTGTGATGATATTATTCAACAGTCACTGCCATATTTTTCTGTCTGGATTTCTGGAATGAGGAGGTCATTATTTACAGACTATTGGAGATTTGAACATTCTTAAAGAATCAGCACATATGTTAGTCTACAAGGATCTCCTTAGCATGGAAATAAATACAATATGGAAGCCATTAATAAATAAAGAGAACTAGTATTATACTGTGCTGGCAGTGGTTGGGGAATAGTATATTGTATCATTGTAGTTGCTACAAAAAACTCTGAATCGGTCACCAGTTACCAAATATGACACAGGAGTGGCTCTACCCTGGCCACTGTATGTCTGATCTAAATTTTAACCAGTAATCATGATCCCTAGCACCATAGTCCGGTGAAGGATGCATGAATTGGTCATGGCTCGTCCAACTGTTCATCTCCTCCACCTATTGTCTAATGGAAATCCTCTTTTACATAGTGTACCTATTGAGGTGGAAAATTCTCAATAGGCTGCAGCTTTGTTTTGCACTGTTGGCCCCAATGATGTATCGATCTCAGCAACTTTCTTGAAAGTCAGGAATTCTCTAGCAGAAAGGACAAACTCTGTTGATGAAGCTATCAACAATTTATTAAATAGTGAGAAAATATAAAAGCTGCAAACTTATGCGGTTCAACTTTGGTAATTTTAATTTCTATTCTTCCCATGAGGCATTCAGATGAAATTCACGTGTGTTGTCAACTTCACTGATGCTAGAAAAATTCAACAGAAACGGACAGCAGTTTTATATCTACGCTGCTAAATGTGACTCTTTGCCTGTTGTCTATCTCGACTGCTCCCCCACTAACCAAAATGGCATGAGCATTCACTTAAGGAGTAATGGCTCCAGGGAAAATTTTATTAATTAGGCATTTTCACAAAGACCCTCTTTATAAAACTATTTCCCATCAGCACTGCTTGTGATCTATACATCTAAAGTACCCAAGACCAGACATTTTAGCAAGCTTTCTATATACAATTTGCCATATAGGATTCTAAATAAACATTCCATAAATCCACCTAGGTTTTGCAGAATTTTAGCAAAAGATATTAATCATGTTCCTCAGATTTCTAAATCTTAGTTATACTGAATTTTAGTTGGTTTATTTTAGGTTCAAATCCTCCTGATGCTTTCCTCATAAATATATTTTATAGGTTCAAATGAATATTTTTAATATAAACTCTTCATCAGGTTCCAATCTTATTAACCACTCTCCCATATTTTTCTCCATCTACTCCTAAGCTCAGAATTACCAAACCTCTCAATAAGGCAAGTCACTAAACAATATTTTATGCAGTGACACAGTCAAGGCTTCAACAGCAGCAGCAGGAGTAAAAAGTGAAGCTTTGGTGAGTGCAATCAAGCATGACATGCATTAGCAGTACTCATCAGCATGCAGGATTTTTTTTTTTTTTTTTAATAATTATGTTTACCAGATATAAGTCTGGCTATTTAACACTAGGCTTTAGGAAAGATGGATTCTACTGTAACAAGTAGTAATTCCTCCCACTACAAACTGTCGATATCCAACGTTTTTTTAAGGCATTATATGCAAGCATTTAATAGTTATCTCCCTTTAAAAAAATTATCAGTTAAGCATAAATCAGCAACACCATTATTCAGTTGCAAATCACCCATATATATATATATTTCATTAACACATTTTAGTGATACCTTAATTCAGTACCTCTAGCCAGA
The DNA here is from genome assembly GCA_903632075.3 of Acanthosepion pharaonis. Classification (NCBI taxonomy): domain Eukaryota; kingdom Metazoa; phylum Mollusca; class Cephalopoda; order Sepiida; family Sepiidae; genus Acanthosepion; species Acanthosepion pharaonis. The sequence continues at coordinate 2,821,995 of CAHIKZ030000273.1, forward strand.
AAGCAATGTTTTAGTTACTTACAGGTTATATATAGATTTCTAAAAAATTAATGGATTTTTAAATCCAACATATTTTTATTGCTTCAAACGTTATGTTTTTTTAGTGGATACCTGTATTTGAGAAGATGCTCCATTTTTTTTTTTTTTTTTTTTTTTTTAAGTGTTTATTTCATTTACCAACCTGCGCACCCAAGAAAACTTAAAGAAAATGTGCTCTGCACCAGGATTTGAACCTGAAAATCTGAACAAATGAATGTGCTTTAAGGCAAATAGAACCGTACTTGAACTGTGACATTCCCCATAGCAGAGTAGTCAATGTATGCCAGATCAGACGGTGATTTCTCCTGCAGTGGGGGGACACAGGTTAAAATTCTGCTGAAGGGCACATTTTCTTTATTTTCTAGAGTGAACATTAGACAAAATAAGCACTGTATAAAAATCCAGAGGTTCTATTCAAATATGAGTATCCATTCAAAAATAAAGCTTGATATATAAAAAAAAAAAAAAAAAAATTATACAGACATATAAATCAGACTAATATTATATAGTTCAAACTCTACTGTTTCAGTTTTAAGTACTCTAAGAGTTCCACAGAAATGTACTATTAATGACTAAATGAAAAAAAAAGGTGTTCATTATGGCTTAATAGTTTATCAGATTGGCTATACAAGCTTTTTATAGTGAACATGTTCTACAGTAAACACTTCACAAATATAGTCTTATGCCAAAGTTGGAGAGATCCAACTGATATTTAATGACTGGAAAAGTAACGTTTAAAAAGGCACTGTAAAAATTTTACCTCATATTTATCATTGGTGTTAAATTGTTGAAAATTATGAATATCACACAAATGCACTCTCTTTAATGAATAGAGCAAAGCATAAAGGTAAACACATTAAACTTTATGATAAACTGAAATCATTTGAAACAATGCAAGCTTTTATCCTCTTTAATATAACATAGAATCTTGTCGGAAAGGTGGAGATACTACAATTCATTATATCAGTATGATGAAGAAAAAGCCTATTTTTTTTTTTTCTTATGTGACTCTAAAAGCTTCAGATGTAGATAAAATACAGAAAGCACCAAACTTTGCCTACGAAGACCATATTTAAATGCTGCCAGGAAAGTTGGTTCACGCTAGACAATTTTTCTTGCCAGAATCTATCTCACACATTTATAAGTCTACCATTCAGCCATGCAGTGAATATTGCTGCCACATTTAGTCTGGTGCTTCTGCTATGTATTTACAGATTCTAGATAAAGATAGACACAGAGAAAATTCTGCAAAACCATTGTTCCTAACCTGGTATCTCAGCTTTCTCATCACTGTAATGCAGCTTTTCTGTACTTTTTCTATAAATATATTCATGGTAATTGTTCTAATGAACTTTCCACAATGGTAAATATGGGGACTAGTTAGTATTTTCATAAAGACAAAGAGGTATTATGGTGGTTGTAGTAAGAAAGGTACGTATGAATGTGTTGTTTTGGTCTAAGGAATATTGTTTGTATGATTTGGTCAGTGTTTGCAGCTAGCTAAGTTATAGTTTAAGACAGAAGAAGACCATCTTTTCCCCAATCCCCACTTTGGCCATGTGCCACGTTTCTGTATTAAACAGAATAAATATCACTTTCCACTATGGTACATAGACTTTATGAATTTAAGCGCAGTACTAGTTTGGTAGCAAGGCCACATCATATTATAGTTGAAATGGCTCGATGTAACCGTACTTTCTACGTTAACAGTTTCTTCTCTTGCACTTCTTATTTGTGAAAATCTCTTCTTGCTTTCCAGTCAACTTTGATCTTCAAAAATTTAAATGCAATGTCAATCATTATCATCTGTCTTCTTAATTCCTGTTCTTTTATTGTTTACTCTGATTAATAATCTTTTTATTTTTCTCATATTCTTCCACACTCAATAACCCCTTGCATTTTAGTGGATTTATTTATTGCCTTTCTTGGGATACAATCATGTTTGTTTCAAATTTTTCTGAACCCTGAATTTAATGTATCACTATATATCTATCATTATCCTTATTTTGGGTAAAATTCTCTAGTGCTTTTAGTCATCTTTATGATAATGTTGTTTTGCCATCTGTTTTTAAAAGTACAATAATGATTCCTTAGATATAGGTAACATTTCCATAAAAATACATTAAAAAAGTGCTAGAAAATTTAGCCCAAAACAAGGACATTTCCATCACTGTCTCAAAGGAGGCGTGATTGTTAATCATTAATGTAAATGAAAAGGGAAATGTTTAACCTTCATACTACAAAAAAACTGTGTCAAAAGGTTGGTTATTTCCTTGACACCAGTATTACTATGCACTCTGTTAACTCCCTTAGCAATGTTTATTTACAAGATTATAAAAATATTTGAACCATATATTTATTATTTACTTTTTACAAAGACTTTTTGCCATTTCATAAAGAGATAAGTATGAAAAGAACTCTTTATTCAAAAATTTATAAAAAAAATACAAAATTATCAAAATATGTAAATCAACTATGATGCAATATTATTTACAATTTGTAAATAACTATGAAAACAAGTTTTTTTTTTTATTCAAGCTATTAAATGAATAGTGTTTAACGTCTTTGTTATCAGTTCTCGAGAATAAAGAAAATGTATAAATCTAAATAGATTTAGACATTTTTTATTTTTGAGAACTTATATGTTTGGGTTTCATTAAAATTCTAATCATCACTTTTTAAAAATAAACACTGCTGAGGGAGTGTATACAATAATAGTATCATCAGTGTCAAGGGAATAACAGTCCTTTTGACACACTGTTTTTTGCGAGTATTTTACCATGAAAATTTTGATGTATTTGTTTAAAAAAATCCTACATCTACCTTAAAAATAATGATTAAAATCACTTTTTAATATAAGTGATTAAAAGTGGAAGCTGACATATCACAGGCATCATAGATACACAGACAGCATATACCTTAAAAAAAAAAAAAAAAAAAAAAGTAACTTATTAAACATCTACCCTATTTTCCTGTGCATAATACAAAAAATTTTTAATAAAAATTCAAGGCAAAAAATGTGGGTTGCATTATAGACAACTACAAGTTTTCAAAAAATTTTAGCTTAAAACTCTCTTATTCAAAACAAGATAATAAAACACAAAGTAGGCAGCTATTTGATATGTCAGTAATATTTGTTTCTCCATTCTTAATGAAAGGCAATATCTTTTTTTTTATTTTTATAGTTTATTGATATATAGAAATATAATAAAGTCATATCAAATAGAACAGTATTAGTGATTAATCAATACCTTAAAATGTATTACCAAATATGTCTAGTTAGTACCTTTCCCCGAATATTCAAGTTTGGAAATGAAAACTAGGAGAGGAAACATGCAATGACTAAACATTAAAAATTAAGCATTTTAGTGAAATATATGTATGACATTGAAATTTTAAATGGAACAACTTTTAAAAAGAAATTTTACATAAGGACAGCTGTACAATGTATGGGTCGTAATATTACTCAGACGTAATTTATTCAGTTTTTAGCTTCAGAAACATGGAGTCATACTCAAGTCATAATTGAACCTATATAAAAAGAAATACCAACATCTGAATTAAATGTATCAAAATAAACTGTAAAATTCATGTTCAAACCTAAAAAGCAATAGAAAAAAATCACTGATGTAAAATGTCTAAGAGGCTTTAGTAATAAAGTATTAAACATTTTACACTCTTTTGCTATGCACCCTGTCCCTTCAGGTAATAGCCTCAGCTCCCTCCGGAAAGAGAGATGCTGTCCGGGGTAATGGCCCCCTGGGGTTTGAGCTGGTATTATTTGCAATTTCCCTGGCTATATGCTTTTTTTAAGTCTTTCATATGAAGGATGGTCCAGAAACTGCCTCTTTTGCTTGACTTTTGCTATAGATATGAGGATATGTCTCTGATTCTAGTGAAATGGGAAGGCTGCTGTCTGAGAGATGAGTCCTCAGGAACCAGTTGGCTTCCAACTCCAAATGGTTACAAATCTCTTGCAATGCCAGACTGTGATTTAAGTACTGGTCATCACAAATGTTTAACCCGTTGGCTCCCAAGCTTCACTTCCCTTGTTGTCTCAGAGTCCCATCACTATATCGTAATTAATTTTGCTACAAGCGACTTTGTTTTAACATTGCTTCATATATTTGGCAAGGATATCATAAGTAGTATTTATTACCCACGGCACACTGGTGTGTCGTACGGTACCGGAGTCCATTTTAGAACTCAGGGTCCCACCACAAATGCATAGTACATCTCTTTGAATGTAAAGAGAAAAAAAATGACCCCCTCGCCAAAAAAACAACAGTAGAAATTCCAAAAGGAAAATGAAATAAAAGACAAAAAAAAACATCAAAAATATTTTAGAAAAAAAAAAAATGTAATTCTGATGTATAAGCAATCAATCATAGCACTCCAAATAATCCTTATAGAAAAGAAATTGGAAAACAACCCACGAGAGGGTCATGTGGGCCTTGCAGACATATCACCACGACCCTCTGGTGGGACGTATGGGCGCCAACACGTTGAAATCATAACTGGTAAATATATAACAATGGTGATCTATGTTGAATGTTAGAAATCGTCAATGAGATTTTAAACCAACAAAGTCGATGATGAAAAAAAGCTGTTGATTGTCATATGCCTCTACTTGATAACTAATCTATACATTGATATACATTTTAACTTGAACCATTTGTTCCAATGCCTACCCACATCTTTTCTGCTTTTCTTCCAACCTCATTCAGATAACTGTAACAACAAAGGAATTTTTTTTTTTAAGGTGAAGGCTAGAGAAGTGAGAAGTGACCAGTGACAAAAGCAATAAAAGATGAGGATAACAGACCAAAGAAATCAATGAATTGTTCATACTAACAATCACCAAGTCACTGACTCCAGTGTTATGATTTACCTTACTACTCATCAGGGGTGTGCTGTCTAGGTAGGCAAGGTAGGCAGTGCCTACCCTGTATAAAACAGATCAGCAGCTACATTTTCCTTTTGTGGCACAATATGCACCTAATCCAACAAAATTATGAAGGTTTTCTCTGATTATTATGCAAAAAATGCAAAATATTTTATTGTTTTGTTGATTTACTATATAAAAAGATCACAAGCTGCCTACCCTGAGTAATTAGTGATGGCACATGCCTGCAACTCATGGCCCCATTAAGGAATCTATTTGGATGTAAAAGACATGTCATTCAATGACAAAGTCCCAAAGCTAAACTTGTGACATACTCGAAACATATCACAACTTCATTATTGCTTTTTCAGGTTCTTTGAAAAATGTGAGAGTTAATATGAGAACACAAAAGAAGAAAAAGTTTCAGAAAGATTATTGTATTTAATGAAGCTTTTGAAAATTATTTCATTGAATCCCAAGAGCTAACCACCTGCCAACATAATATTACCAAACATTCTGGATAAATTTCACTATTTCAGAACTGCCTTTGTAATAGAACAAATCAGCAATAAAGAACAGCAAATGGTCAGTACAAAGGTTGCACAGATGAATAGCCTTATTCTGTTTAAATGTTTAGGCTGTGTTATTCATTTTGGTAATTAGATGCTGTATTTGTAAAATGAGTTACAATGGTGATTGTTTATTATTAATAAGATTATTAATTTTTTTTAATATGTAAACCATGATTTAAATCACAAATATTTTTTTTTTTTTTTCTCTAATCTATTTATAATACAATGTACTAAATGTATATTTAAATTTTTGTCTGTAATTTTTTTTTTTTAAATGCATTGGAGTTATTTCCCTTGCACTGGCAATGTCAGGTGGAATTGTTTGTTTTTTTTTTTTATGGCAATAGTAGACTGTTCAAGCATGTTCACAAACGTGGGAAGTAAAAAACATAACTCCAAAAATGAGCCGAGTAAAACAATAATAATAACTCAAACAAATATATTTAAAGATTCACATGTGAAAACCTACTAATTATATGCTGTCATTTGATTTTGGGTTTTTTGTTTTTTTGATGACATGAATAAACTAGTATTAAAATATATTCAGGTTTTATCCATAATTTGTAAATGCACCTCAATTTCTACAGGTTCACTTAATATTAAATTATTTTAAATAACAATAAGTTTTAAGATATCTGAATTTCTTAAACGAAGCATTTACATTATTAGCAGTTTTAGTTTTGATCAGCTCTCATCTCATTTCAAAATGCATTTTTTTTTTTTTTTACATTCAAAGACTATTCAATAGTATCTCCACCGTTTACTTAGTTGTCATAAAATATAAAATCATGATAAAAATGATTGATAAACAAACCTAAAATTAGTAACAACTATAATAATACTAATTATTTGCACAAGAAATATTTTTTTAGGTCAAATCAATTTATTATTAAAAATTATTAGTCATATAACTTTAAAAATTATTAGTCATATAACTTTAAAAATTATTAGTCATATAACTTTAAAAATTATTAGTCATATAACTTTAAAAATTATTAGTCATATAACTTTAAAAATTATTAGTCATATAACTTTAAAAATTATTAGTCATATAACTTTAAAAATCCTTTTATGAATTACAATTCATTTTTCTATCCAATGAATTGTCCATCATAACAGAATTTTGTTCCCCTCCCCTGCTATTATAAAATAGGAAAACAAATCTACACACAAGATAAACAAATTTATATTAGCGTCCTACATCCAAGTTTTTATGTCATTTCGTCTTTATAATTTAAACAAAGCTAAAACAAGGTAGAAATAACAGAAGTTATTTTTTTTAGGTTTTTTTTTTTTTTTTATTAAACCATGTAACTTGGTCTTACAGAATTCTGGCAACAAGAAAATTTTAATAATTTTACTTTGGTCATACAATTTCAAATTTTTTTTTGTTTTTTTTTTTCATGCATTGAGCTTTGTTAAACCAAGGTCCAGTTTGAAATTATTTGCTCAGTGCCCAGTCATTATTTTCCACTTTGTTTAGATAACAATATACGCTATCAAAACAGTTAAAAAGAATTTTTTTTTTTTTTTTAAAAGCTCTACATATTATAATACATATATGAGAAAATATCAAAAAGTAAAACCTGCTTCTTCATAAAATCAAGTATAATTCATGCTTTTGATGTATATCGTCAATGTTTCTTTCTTTTTTTTTCTTATGGTCTATTATAAACATAGATCAGAGACTGTCAATTTTACAATTGATTCTTCTGAATGAGCAACAGCTAATCTGTTAAACATGTCCCTTGCTTCTTCAACTAATCAGAGTTTATATATAGTAAAGCAATACATTTGAAAATGACAGTTGATTAGCTCAAACTCAAAAGAGAAAAAATGATTTATGTCAAGATGACACATAATGTCAGATGAGCCACAACATAGTCACATAAAATTATTGAAAAGCCTTATTTAAATTAATTATCTTTCATTCTTGTTTGAAATGATACAAACAAGACTCAAGTATCAACCAGTTTTGTAAGGACATGTCAACAACATATATAAAAACAGTATTAATATACAACTTTAACTTATGATTTCATGGTTGAAAAAAAAAAAAAAAAAAAAAAAAAAAAAAAAAAGGTATTTATTTTTGTTTCCCCACCCCTATCTATTATGATAAAAAGAAAGGCAGTACATCACAAAGGAAAATCTAAATGAAAATCTACTGTTAAATTCCTTGTGCCTGACAAACGTATGTGAATCTTAAATGAGACTCTTTTTGAGACAAGGGATTAAAAAAAAAAAAAAAAAAAAAAAAAAAAAATTAAAAATTTATTCTTTCAAGAAGCCTAGAGAAATCCACAGCAATGATCACCCACCACCACCACAAAATATATAAATACAAGCAGTATTTTGTCACAGCAACACTTACAAGGGTCAAGTATTATGTCCCTTTGCAATAGTAAATATATAGTTCTTGTGGTGCTTTTTACAAACCAGTGGTCTAGATAGAATTTGCTCTCACTAATCAGTAATTTTCAAAAATTGCTTACTCAAGAAAACATTTCATGTACATTGACATTTATTCAGTCATCAGCAACGGGTTTATTAGAAGTAAAAAAAAAAATAAATTAAATTAAAAAAATTAAATGTGGGATACATTTGTAGAAATATGCACCATGTGTCACATACAGTGATATACATTTAAGAAAACAAAGTTAGTCTCCCAAACTACTAAGGAGATAGCCGAGTTGTTAGATGACCGAGGTGAAGACCGCAAAGTTCAGAGTATATAAAGTTAGGTCATTTATTAATTAATCATCTCAAAGAAAGGAAAAAAAAAAAACAAAGAGAAAAAAAAAGAAAGAAAAAACTGGCTTCAATTCAGAAAAAGAAAAAGAAAAAAAAGCAATTACAATCCCCCACCCAACCCTGTGCAGTCAATCTTGCATTTGTAAAAATCCGCAGTACACAAATGGCATAAATATCAGCTCACAGAAATCTTGCCTTTGCAGTGTTCAGTGTTTAATGCTGTCCAGCCATATTTGTTGAATTTTGTAGAGGTTGTGGTAAAGCAGAAGTTTTCACCATCAACCAACACAAAATTTAAGATTTGGCTTGACACTCTTTTGGTTCAGTCAGCTTTAGTAGTGGCCACCTATCAGTCTATTGGGCAATTTGTTTTAAATCTAGAGACTAAAGAAATTTACTAGGATCAAATTTTAACTACTCTCTTTACACAGAAATTGTAGAAAACTTTTGACATTTTGGTTTCAGTAGAAAGCACAATAGAAACTACAACTCCTCTCCTAAGATTGAAAATTATTTCCAATAATAATTACAATTTTTATTATTAAGCACTACTAAACAAATAATACTAGCAATACCAATGAAAATTTCATGGCTTTCCTATTTGAATTTCCTGATGAATCTTAAGTTAATAACTGCAAGTTCCCCAACTATAAAATACCCCTATTGCATTATTAAATACTTGAGCTTAACAACCTTAACAAAATTTTACAATAAAAATCATAGAAATGAATTCAGGCCAATATTTAAAATAAGAGGGTAAATAACAAAAAAATTAAAAACTGACAAGCAGACGTTAAAACCATAAAGCATTATTGACTCCGTAATGTTCCCTTTCTTTCCCTAAAACCAAACAGATATTTTTTTCTTTCCATCCTCACATTCAAACATGAATGGTCCATTGTTTTTCTGAAAGTTGTGGGCAAGGGACAGGCAAGCTGTTATGGGACATAATGTATATACTAACAAAGAAACAAGCAGAATTATAACATCATAATAGTACAGGTGAAACTCGCCAGGAAAAAAAAAAAAAAAAAAAAAATTAAAAGAATCTATTTCTTTAATTTTGTTGTGAATTCCTCACCAATACCTGTACCTAATGATTATCACCTAAGTACCTGTACCTAATAATTATTTCTCTGCAACTGTTCAATCTCTTCTTTTATTATTATTAATTATATTTCTCAAGATGCCATATTTTATTATGTATTTTTCTTGCCTTTCCATGCACACACACACACAAAATATACACATCTATTTTTGTTAATTAAGCATTTTTCACTCATTTTTTTTTTTAACATTCAAAATTTAGGGACAGATAGTATAAAATCGTAATAGAAACATTAATTAATATCATTCTAACAAAGAATAAGCATAAGACAATAAAAATGAACAATAATTTAAGAATTTATTTAATTTTGAAAGAGCATATTCATATAGATTGCATTCTTTTTATCAAGGAATCTTATTTGAAGAAAGGCTAAAAACAAATTAATAAAATTCAACATCTAGAGAGAGAGAGAGAGAGAGAGAGAGAGAAAGGGGGTTTGAAAGAACAAATATGCAAGTAAGACAGAATTCATTCAATATTAAAGCTTCTTACAAACAAAGATTTAAATAATTATCTTTTCAAAGTATAGAAAAAGAATGATTTAAATTTGGACTGCTCTTTAGTATTTCATGGTACCCACTGGTTTTCTCAATCATGCACAAGTAACTTTTGTTTACACTATTTACATTCAGACTATTGTTCTCATCTTTGTTAGACATTATCACAACATTTTGGTCCTTGTGCCCTCTAACCTTCATCAGGTGTCTATCAACCTGGGTAACCTCCAGGGAATTCCAAACTGAACCCTTTATTTAATCCACGGGTGTAGACTGTTCTCATTTCACTGCCCATGTCTAAGGAAATCTTGTCTAGTTGTAATTTTTAGTACTTTTTGTTGCCTGTTTCCACCAAGTTCAATTACATATTGCCCAGCCCAAGGTTTGAACTCACTATGTCACCAAATTAATGGTACAATAGCCTAGTGGATTAAAGTGTTGGTTCGTGAATTTGATGGCATAGTAATTGTGAGTTCAATTCATGGGTCAGGCAGTGTGTATTTGTAATCAGTGGAAACTGAGCATTAGTAAAAACTAGGCATGATATCCCTAGACATGGGCAGTGAAATGAGACTACCCCTGTACGATACCCAGATTGATATACACCTGATGAAGGCCGAAGGACACACTGGCTGAAACGTTGTGATAATAGCAACAAAGATGAGGATTGTAAATAGTGTAAATAATAACACCTCATTCTAGAAATTCAGACAGAAACTAATTTTGCTTAAATAAATTAAAGAACTATGAAAATTGTTTTTATTTTTTTTTTTTTTTTGAAAACTATCAGCATGAATTTCATCTTTTTTAATGACAGATGATAACCAAGAGGTTAGATTACTGGACTGGAGACTGAAACACTTAAAATTTAATTCTTAAGGTTAGATCAATGAGGAATAGCTCTGAAAAAATATTTTCAGAATTAGTGTAAATGATCTTTTTGCCAAGAAACACACGGTAATCTTTAATCATTTTAATCATTTTAATCATGCAAACAACTGCTGAAATATGAATTATTCTGGTCATATCAATACAAATATTGACCAGCTGGGACGAATTTGTTTTCTTATTCTATATGTACAGTTTTTTTTTTTGGTATTAAAAAATAAATGGCAATGTTTAATCTTCATGTCAAAAAAAAAAAAACAAACATGTCAAAAGGACTGTTATTCTTTTGACAATGCTATTACTGTATACACTTTTGACTCCCTCAGCAATGTTTATTTACAAAATTATAAAAATATGTGAACCAAGTACAATGTGGCATTTATTATTTACCATTTTAAAAATAAATTTGAAAAGAAATTTTTTTATTCAAAAATTTATAAAAAATACAAAATTATCAAAATATGTAAGAGGTGCTCTCAAATTATTTTAGTGAATTTATGAAGGCAAATGGAAGAAATGCCTAGAAAATGCATTTTTTCAAAATTTATAATTAGTTACTCATCGTTATGAGTTTATTTAAATTTTCTCATTCAGACATTTTTATAAAATTTATGAATAAAATTTATTTTCTTATTTCTTTATGTATTTATTATTTGTAAAATAATAAATACTTCATTATAGTTCTCACATATTTTTATAATCTAGCAAATATAAAATTATTCTTGTAAATAAACAATCTAATAAATAAATAGTGTTTAACATCTTTGCTGTCAATTCTCAACAAAATGTATAAATCTGTTTTCATGTTTGGGTTTTATTAAGATTTTAATCATCACTTTAAAAACATTGTTAATGGAATCAATGTGTATACAGTAATAGAGGTGTTTTTTTGTAGGCACAAAGGTTAAACTTTCCCAAATAAACATAATTTTTAAATAATTATTACAGAGGCTAAAGTGAATTAATATAGGTTGATATTAAAATGAAAATCCAAGTTTTCAAGAATGTCATATTCAGCTCTCAGTAAGTTTTACTTAGAAAAGTAGGTTAAATTGTGATGTTTTGTCAGAATACAATCTATTTGAAAAAAAAAAAAAAAAATTTTACAATTAACAATTTCAAATGAAAGCTGTATTAGCTGCTCAGTCCATGAATACCAAATGTTTCCTTGGAGTGGAAATGGCTGATATTACTGTTAACGTTAAGTTTAGTTATATATTCAGCATGAAAAAAAATAAGATTTTTATCCTTGAAATGAACGCCGTTTCCACATAAAAATATGGAACGCTTCACAAATTTGTGTGTCATCCTTGTGCAGGGGCCATGCTAATCTTCTCTATATTGTTCCAATTTTAGTATATGCACTGCTTGCTTTAAAAAAAAAAAAAAAAAAAAAAAAAATCTAACCCAATTCTTTATCTGGGTCATATTCATTCTGACACAATTGCTGAACAATCTTCTCACAGATGAGGAAGAGACTTGAAACAGAAATGTGGTTCTACAGGAGGATGCTGAGAATATCATGGACTGAACATGTGAGAAACTACAAAGTTTAACAATAACAAAAAAAAAAAAAAAATTAAGATTGATTTTATGGCCAAATTATAACATTATAAAAAAATACCTTCTACACTGTTGCCTTAAAGTCTGTATCTATCACCATAAATTGATTAGTATTAACCCATTAATGCCATAAATAATACACTGTAAAACAGTGTATTAATTATTGGTCTAATAATTATTATAGGTTTCTTCCTACAAACCATTAATACCATATAATTGGTTTTTCTTCTTCTGTATACCATGTTCCTTCAGGATGTGGGTGATCATGGCTCTCCACAACCTTCTATCCCTTGTAGCTCGCAGTAAGGTTTGTATTTTCACCACCCTTCCCATTATTCACAATTATATATAAAAAATATACTGATTATAATTAAGTCAACTTGATAATAAAATTATATATAAGTTATATTAGTTCTACAATGTAGGTTTATAATATATATTAGGTAGTGCAACAATATCTAAAAGATACAATACTAGTAACTTTGTCCCTGCTAAACCAGCTTGCAATATGAATCATAAGGACTTACCAGCTGAGAAGACGACTCATGTAAAATAAAAATAAAAGGACACACATGAAGTCCCCAAGAGGTAAATTATGAAACCAATTTAATGTTGATAAAAAGATAAATACTGCTAGTGTATCAAATGACCCCACTTTTATCATGCGCTCTTAATGACCGTCTCTCCAAAAATCCCAGAAATTTTTATTGTTTAAAACTTCAGGTCATACTCAAAACCATGTTATTCCTTGGTATTTAAAAATCACACCAAATTTAAATGCAAATATGCACGATTTAAAGTATCACTTTTAGAGAAAACTTGAATTCTTTCCAAACTAATCAATTAAAAATATGAATTTGCCAAGTTTGGTTCAATTCTAGCCCAAAAGGACTTTAAATTAGGCTATCTGCAAACAATACAGTTAAAACTCTGCAGTTTTTTTTTTGTTTTGAGATTAACAATAACTGATGTATGTTTTTTTTTTATCATGCCCTATATTGCAACCATAAATTTTTCTGAATTTATAATTACTAATAATCTATAATCTTCACTAAAATTGCAATAAAAAGTTTCAAAAATTTCACTCAAGAAACATAAAAGTGACTATGAAGATATATAATTTTACCTATTTAAATTTTGGCAATATTAATAACTATTTATTTTAACAAAGTACATAAATAAATAAAAACCTATACAATTTCTAATAAGAGTACAAATAAGTAAAGATAGACAAACTACACTCAGCTAAAGAAATTCAAATAACAGAAAGAAGCTCTGCTCTCTAAATACTTCTCAATATTGTTGACAAGAAAAAGTTAGTTTCATCATCATTTTATATAATCTTAAAACTTTTAAAATCTTCAGACATATTTTCTATAACCATATATTGACTATTATTAATGCTGCTTAAAAAGGTTTTACAGTGTATTTACAATGAGACACAGAAACTGAAAAGATATGTTCAGTCTTACAAGAACAAAACATTGTCAAATGGAAGCTTTAAAGCTGAAATTGATATAAAAGAACAAAATTATAACCAATTGAATCGGACATTTTCCATTTCTACTTGAAGAAAAGTTAAAAAAAATGAAAGATTTTTTTTGCGTAGCCATAATTGAATCTTTGCCAATAACCTTTCAAATGACATTTTGATAGAATATTCCAAAATAAGAAAATGTAGCCAATAAAAAACAATAAATTATAATTATTATCATTAATTATATATTTACGCTATATAAAAACTAACTGGGATTACAAAAACACAATTTTACTGTTTTATGCCACCTTAGGATTATCAAAGGCAGAACAAAAAAAAAAAAAAAAAAAAAAAAAAAGGAAAATGATTAAAATTTAAATATTCAACTTGAATTTCAGCAATAATTTGAAATATTTTTGCAAAGAGTTGACAGCTGGTAATATATTAAATATACTAAATGAATCTCAGGAAGCAAACCACTTACTGAATTCTATAATACATAGCAGGAATATTAATGAAAATATTTGTTTTTAAAATCTTATAAGTTATTTTCAAACCCTTAACCTGAAAATTAATGTTTGGAAGAACCTTCCACAAAACAAATTGATTCTATTAACAGTTATTTTCCTCAACCAAAATATGAAGAAAAAAATGATTTTGTGCAAGTTTTGATAATGTTCAAGCTATTTTTCCATCAAACTCCAAATATGGATTAACAATATTCAGAGTTAGGAAAAACAATTCCTTTTACAAATTTTTGTTTATTTTTTTCAAGTGGTAAACCTCTGTATTAAAAATTACCCCAGAAAACAATGTATATATGCTTCTAAAAGCTTAAGAAACTAGAAAGAATTATAACTACTAAGATATTTAGAAAATAGTGATGTAGCAACTACTATTATGGGCAATAATACAGAAACAAATCCTGAATTTTTATTAAAGGAAGTCAAGAAAAGCTCAGTACTTAATTTAATTGTAACTGTAATGTTGCCATTACAACCAGATCTTAATTGTGTTTCTTGACTGAATTGACCAACTAAGTATTTGAGATAAAGGCTTTACATTCTCTTGAGAAATGTCTTCTGTTTTTTAATATAAAGGTAAGGTAAAACAAAAATCTATTCAAGAATAATCAAGCTTGGCTTTTTTTAAGAGTTTCAGTCCATCCCCGATACAGTTGGGTGTTATATCACCAAGTACGCATGAAGGAACCCCTATACTGTTTTTGTTTGGGGGTTAAAAAAAAAAAAAAAAAAAAAAAAATTAAATTTATTAAATTTATATGCATATATGTTTAAAAATAATTCAGATTTTTTAATTATACATTTCAATTAAACAAAAATTATATTATCGACAAAACCCATACAAAAGACCTACTAATTTTTCTTCTGACAGCTAACCAACATCCCCAACTCTCAGCTCTAGAACCACCGGTCTCGAGAAGAAGTAACATTGTACAAAAGGGAGAAAAGGTTTCTCTTTCATTTTTTTTTTTTTTTCTTGTTTTTTTTTTTTTAACCCCCAACCCTTTAAGTAATTCAATTAAAAATTGCAAAAATAAGGGCTGAGGAGAAGCAGAATTTAAAATTTGTTTATTCAAACTAATATCACACCAGTCTGCATGGATTTTTTTTTATATTTAAAATCTGAAGATGATTTCATGCTGCTATTCGAAATGTTAATCACTTTTTCTATCACATAATACATTCAGGTGCGTTACAAAGTGTACGACAGAAACACACCAAACAGGAAAACAAATATCACTTGCATCTTTTAAAAATTATCATGAAAAAAGATTAAAAAATATTCCGAGTAAACAACATTTTTTTTTTTCCCCATTTTACTTTTTTAAAAAAATAAATGAAGACTGGTGTTAAGACTCACTGGCTTCTAAAATTTAGCATTCTCATCTTTTTGTTCTTCTCAATGCTACATTTTTCTTTAAACTGGTAACTCTCCGATCATCTTCAGGCATTATTTCTTCAACAAAAAAAAAAAAAAAAAAAAAAATAAAATAAAATAAAATATATAAAGATGAGAATGTTTAATCTAAGGAAACCAGCGAGTGGATATTTATGCCACTTGAGTCTCACGGATTTTTCTCTTTTTTTTTTTTTTTAAAATACATGCACACAAGTGCCCAGACTGCATTACAGATAGAATAGGATGGAGGTGAAGGATGGCTTGCCCAAGGTCAAGATAGATGGCCACACTCCTAAATGTAACAATTCTGACTAAACCAATATAAGGATAAGCTGGTAAAATAAGATGGGTTGTGTAACCCATCATCTCTCAAAAAGGAAACTGTTAAATAATAGAGTTAAAAATGTTCAAACGGAGAATAATACACCAACACCTTAAAAAAGGGGGGGAAAAAAAAGAAAAAAAGTGACACTGAGAGTAAAAAAATAAATAAATAAATAAATCAGAATAAGTGAATCAGTTATATACACACACACAACCTAAAGATGATCGGAAAATATACCAGTTCAAAAATGTAACATTGAGAAGAACAGTAAAAGATGAAGATTACTATCCCAGAGATAATCCTGGCATACACTAGCAAATTCTGCATCTTAACAAAAATTATATCAGATAGCATTGAGAAAAACATTAAAGATTTGTTTTTATATTAAAGATAGCCTGAAAAAAATAAAAAAAATAAAAATAAAAAATGGCCAGCACTAATAATTCTTCATGTCAAGAAAATCCAGAAAAAATATATATAAGAACAGAGATATAATGTTGTGGACTTAAAAATGTTAGAATGAGTTTTATGCCTGAAATAGGCCTTTTTTTTTTTTTTTTTTTTAAACAATGATATTGAACAGCATTCAAATGAATAACAATTGTAGTCTTCAGCTGGGAAAGTGGTGAGTAGCAAATACTCTTGTCCGTTTCACAGTCAAATGTCACAAATGTTATGCTGCCAGCTAATAATAATCCCAGCAACATTTGTGTGTGTGTGTGTGTGTGTGTGTGAGATGTAAGTATAATTCAAATCATCTGCATATTCATGTATATCTTTTTTTTTGTTAATTTAATTTCAAGTTCCTTATTTGCCAGCACTTAAGACAAAAAAAACAAACTCCATGATTACTTGTCAATTTCTATATTCCTACTTACCTCATACTACTTAGATCAAATCTTTTTCCCCTAGAACAGGTTTGAAATAAGGACCACTATTTAAATAAATGTCAAATTCAAATGAATATAATTCTCTTCCTATCTTGCATGAAATCTGGACATAAGTTACTCTTGTCATTCAAAAATAGGTTTTTCAGACTAGCATCTCTATCTTTGTTGTTTACATTTTAAATGATTTTTTTGAGTAGAGTTCTTTCCAATCTTTTTAATGACAATAAGAGAACAAACATTCTGCAAAGTTCAGTACAAATTCCGAAGAGGGATCATTGGCAAGGAGAATTTGAAGGTTCACTCCTAAGAAAGAACATTGGATATGACAAACCAAAGAGTAGAATATATACTCCTCTAAGTCTGAAATTTTTTGACATGAGGCCTGAAAATACACAACCTAAACAAAGATAAGAAGAAATATAACTCCTCCCAACTTCAAGAAAAAAATAAATAAAATAAAATGTTACACTTTGATTTAAGGCAATCAAGAATAAAAATATGAGATATAAAAAGGATTTTACAGGGCAATATTAAACAAATTTAACATTTAGCGACCATTGTTCCACTACTGGAATTGCTTTAAGATATTTTTTTTAATACTAGATGAGTATTAATATTATTTTATCAATAATATACATGGAAAAGTCTAAAATACAATATGTTTCCTACACATCAGGTTAAAATACAATTAGTGTTCATCTGGTACCAAAAATATTTCTACTAGTGGAACAATGGGCAATAGAAGGGGAAATAGATTTCTCTCTCCCTCAGTTCATCTCTAAATTACATTTTTATATTTTTTCACTTCAAACTACTAAAATGTGAGGAAAGAAAAAAATTACTTAAAAAAGGTTACTGATAAAATTATTTTAATCTACATGATGCAGGTTAAGCCTTGTTAGCGTCTTAGATGCCAGCAAATAAGGTACTTAAAAATACAGGTACCTATTAAAAAAAAAAAAAAAGAAAAAAACTAGTACCTAGTGATGAGGTGAATACTGACATGAACAATGACACGATGAAGAAGAATGGTGGCTAGGCATAGGGGGAGGCGGGGGTGGGGGTGGTGACACAGGGCCGCAACAGCACGAGGGGGGTCCTGGTTGACAAGCCGCACAATCAGACATGTCATAGCAGCTTGACTGTGGCCCATACGAACAGGGAGGAGGAGGGGGAGGAGGAGGAGACATAGATGTTTCATGGTACGTCCTCCGCAATTCCTCACTGCTGTGACTGCGTTCATGCTTTTTGAGATGCACCCGCTGTGGAAAGCTCTTATTGCAGACACCACACCTGAACGGTTTCTCACCTGAGTGGACCCTTTGGTGGATAGTCAGGTGAGCCTTCTGCGCAAACGACTTGTGGCAGGTGTCACATGAGTAGAGCTTCTCGCCTGTGTGGATGCGGTGGTGGTTGTTGAGGTGGCTTCTCTGTGAAAATGATTTGTTGCAAGTGAAACAGGTGTAAGGTCGCTCACCTAAAAAAAAAAAAACAAAAAAAGAAAGAAGATGAAAATTTGAGTTATGCAACATCTATGTATAAATTCATATATATATATATATATATATATATATATATATATATATATATATATATATATATATAATGGTTTAAAAATGACGATTGGGAAAAATTCTTAGCTCTTGTTGACACATTTCTTCTTCCGATTTTAACTATATAGACAAAACATTTTGCTTTCATTGCTTGCCTTGATAAAGTTGGAAGATCAAATGCGTTGGCAAAAAAACAAGAATTTTTTACAAGTCATTTTTAAACCACTTTGTCTTATTTTCAGAATTATTTCTGGGAAATTTAACTATATATTAAAATCCAACTCTAACCAAGCAACCATTCAGTTCATTTGACAAATATATATAAAACATATATATATATATAGTATATATATAAATATATATATATATAAAACAGTGAGGCACTAGACATGAGGAATGAAGCTCGTTAGAACATTTGGCTACTTGTGATGACACAAGTTACATTGCTAGTATGTATGTGTATGTTATATATATATATATTATTGTGTACCATACTCTTTTACTGATATGGTAGTAGCGGGAGGCACAGTAACATACAATATAAATCATAAATTCTTTTCCCAAGGATCCTTTCCTGATTGATTAAACATGGCCCAGCTAAATGGACTGAATTAATGAACAAACATGGTAGGTGACAAACAGAAGGCAAAAATATAGGGATAACAAATATCCATTTTATTACCAAAATTCACAAACGGGGATTAAATATGTTGACATATATTAAAAGATGAAAGATGGGGCAAAACAAAACAATGAGACAAAAATAAATATTATGGGACAAAACAATGAGGGATAAAACTTATCTTTTCATGAAGGTAAATATTATATTGACAAACGACCTTGTGCTAAACTTGCATGAAATTACAAATGACAAAAAACAAAAGATAAAACAGGTAATAAAAACAAAGGACTTATCTGTTACTAGCAGCGTTGCCTGTGCTTGATTCAAAAATCATACGACTCATACAGTAATTGCTATCACTTGACTTAAAATATTTTTGCCCTTTCCTTGCCTTTAAAGGAGTGCCCTTTGCCATGCTGATGTTGCTACATGCCTTACTTCTTGCCTATCTCACACTGCAAATTTTTTCTAAGCTCTATACTAAACATTATATCCGTTACGAAAAAAGAACTAAACAAAATGAACACAAAACAATCAGCTTTAAAAAAGGACTCGTAACTGGAAAAACTGAATGAAAAAATGAATGTTAACAACAAATACTTTTTCACACCCAACCCAGTTCTGCGAAATCAGAATCAACATTGAGTTTAAGCAAGCGAATGAGCCAATTGTAGTAAAGAGCCATGCAGATTTAAATTTTTCCCCACTTGTGACGAATGCAGCTATCGATTTTTTTTGCATACTATTTAACATTCGTGTCAGTCAGCTGTTGGCTCTCATGCTGACAAATAGAATCTTCCTGCCTATTCGTGGCAGCCAGCTATTGACTCTCATTCTGGCCAGTAGAAAATGGCCACAAACTACATGAAAAGCGCCGTAGAAGCATGAAAAAAATCGATTATTTCCACTATCAATGGGAGTTGGGAAATGCAAAGTCGGTCTTGGCCTTCCTGCTAACTTGGAACATGTGCATGTTAATTTTGGCGCGAATCCATCAAAAATTGCGTCCGTGCATTCGTTACACACACACACACACACACACATCCTGCCTTTTATAGATAGAGATTTGAAAAAGTCTTTCTTTTTCTTTTCTCTTCCTTTTCTTTTAGTGTCTCTTATATGTTTCACTTTTCTTGTTTGATTTCTTTCAATCAACACTTTACTGAATCTTTTCAGCTCAGAAACCTTAATAGATTTCTATCAATTCCACACATCCAAATTTATAGCAGATCATAGCAAGTTTAGCTGGACATCCATTCAGTTTGAATTCTGAAAAGGGAATGACTTGGTGGCGGTCTTTATTTTCACACCTTGATTTTGGCACATAACCCATGACTTCCAAGTATGGATTTTTACATGTGTGGGCGAAAAGAGGTCACTGACCCTTTTCCTTTTTCTGCCATATCTCAGAGAGTTCAAGGTTGCTTTACTGTCTGGATAATATCTGGTCAACTTATCACATGACCAAGGAGAAAGTGTACTTTTCATAGAATACGTAATCTTTGCTTGGATGCATGCAATTTTGATCAAGAACCGTTAATTTTCAATTTTACTTTATTTCTTTTTCCATTTTCAAATTTTCTGAAAGTACTGGCTCCTCATTCAGAGTACTTCTAAAACAAACTTTAGTGTTGATTTTAGAATAAAATTAGGTAAAAGTTTGTAATTATACACACACACATACACACACCAGGTGGGGTGTAACAGCAAAATGTTTGATATCTAAAGACCTAACAAACTAATTGAGTTTCTTTTTTCCAGGTTTTCAAATAAGATGATTAGCCATCTTGATACTATATTTCATAAGAATCACTGAAAAAGCCTTTGAATTATTTAGCTAAAATGAAAACAGGTTAAAAGTGTTGCATGTCAGACACACTGTCTTCTAAACTGAGCAATGGTTAGAGGAAAAAGATCATTTAGGCCTTCAGTAATTGTACCAACATTCATACTCTGGCTTCCAAAGTCCATTCAAGAACCATCAAGAGAATTATGAATAAGTTTAAAAAAGAGCGAACAGTAGAGAGGAAAATTGGACCAGGAGGTCACAAGAGGAACCGGGCTCATTTCAACTTAGAGCGAAAGAGATCAATTAGAAAAGATCTGACTCAATTCATAAGACATTTGGTACGTGAAAGAGGAGTTTCAGTTATGACAGTCCAAAGAGCAGTAAAAAAAAGACTTGAAAATGAAATTGTACATGAAACCTGTGAGGCAGCTTGTTACTCCATAACAGAAAGTTAAAAGGTTAAAGAGGGTGAAGATCATCTTTAATAAGTTGGAATAATATATTTTAACTTTATTTAAATCCTTCATGAGTTTCTTATCCTTAGCTATGATTAATTAATGATGAATGTCATTTTCATTTATGATTGATTTCATCACATTTATCACAATACTTAAGCTTAGGGAGTAATTATACATTCTTATTGCTCAAAGCAGTGTCCAATAGTGTTATAAAAACCATGGAGAATTCCAGTAAGATATCTTTAATCATTTCTAAGAATCATTTCTAAGAATTCCAGTAAGATATCTTTAATCATTTCTAATGGTTCAGAGCGTGAACTAAGATTTGGACAATTTTGCTATAACATTACTATTTATTAATATTATATAAACATTGAAAATTAAATATTACATCCTATACAAAGCTGAGTAAATACTTTTATCCATCATATTCAGAAAGGTCTGCTTGTACAAATATATCAGAAATTGGTAATATTTATAAAAGTATTTTGCTTAATATATTGAGGTTTTATTTGGATCTGAATCTGAAAATAAATTTGGAAAAAACCCTAACCCTGAAATGCAATCAGAATCAACTGTCCTTGATTTTTACAAAAAGAAAATGCAATTCATTAAAAAGTAACAAGAAAACATTTTCTCAAATCTGTATTTGAGATTTTTAAGAGTTTACTACATCAAAACTGTTGGCTTTTGAAATTCAGAAAAAAAAAAAAAGAAAGAAAAAAAAAGAAAGAAGATTCCAAAGTAAAATTCCAAAATAATCTTATACTTCTTCCTGTCCTCATTACTGAGGATAAGGGACAATGTACAGTTATGGTTTTAAATTCTCCTTCTCTTGGACTCATTTCCAACCACAGCTAGAAAGCCCAGTCTACCTTGCTAGTTAACCAATAGCTGGGAGGAGAAGAGATTGATTCCTTCTTTTTCCAAGAGTATTTGAACATAAGTGAATGTAATGAACACAGACTGGAATTCAAACTCAACTCTCCAATTTCTCATTTTGAGTCACTATCCATTATATCCATTTTCCTTACACAGTTTTGTCTTTCATTCTAACCTGAAGATGACAAAATCAACAGACATTTGGCAAAATGTATTGTTTATACCTTCTTCACTTTGTTTTAGATACTATTATACATCTTACATTAAACACACACACATATATATATATATATATATATATATATATATATATACACACACACACACACACACACACAGTGGAAGGGAAAAATATTTGTACACATACAGATTTTTAATTTATTGTATTTCTAACTAATGAATAAACATACTTTCCATATAATTAATTGTATACAAATGCATAACTAATTATGCATAGAAAACAGAAAAAAAATTTGATTCAATAGAAATAAATCCCATTTATCCATTTTAATGGGTGAAGAAAATATTCATACAATGCAAATTTCAGATTTTAAAACTTTTTAAATTGCTTTAATACTCTAGATTATTCAAGTGGAATATTCTAAAATGTTCCAATAATGTTATCAGTAGTTATTTTTAGCCTAAAAAAATACAAACAGAACATTCTGTAATTGATATTCGTGCAAGAAGGTTATCATCATGGTAAGAAGTAAAGAATTGACAAATTCACAAAAAGAATTGTCAAGCTCTGGAAAGAAGGTAAAATTTACAGGGAAATCTCAGAGAACCTGAATATTCCATTTACTACCATTAGTTCATTCATTGCAAGGTATAAAAAAGTCAAAACTGTTGAAAGCCAAAGAAGAACAGGTGCTCTACAGATTTCTTCAAGATCTTCAAAAAAATTAATGCGTCAAATTAAACAAAATCCAATGTCAAGAGTTGCAAGATGACTTGCTTTAATGAGGAGTCTGTGTCACTAAATGGACAATAAGCCATGAAATTCATAAGAGTAATCTAAAGTCAAACTTCCCTAAGAAGATAATGATCCTAAGTACACTGCAAAATCTACAAAGAAATTGCTTGCTGAAAATAATGTAAATATCTTGAAATGGCTAAGTCAGTCCCCAGATTTAAACCCAATCGAGAATCTGTGGAGTTATTTGAAAAATTCAATCCAATTGAGAGCTCCAACAAAGATCCCTGATCTGAAGACCATATGTGAAGAAGAATGGAACAAAATACCAACAAAAATTTGCAAATCATTAATTGAGAACTACAAGAAGAGGTTGGTTGCTGTAGAAGTGAATAATAGCTATTCTTTAAAGTATTAAGTGGAGATTATGTAGTCTTTTTTTGTACTGTATGAATACTTTTTCACCCATTAAAATGGATAAATGGGATTTATTTCTATTAAATCAAAATCATTTGTTTTCCATGTACATTTAGTTATTATGCATCTGTGTACAGTTAAGTATATGAAAAGTATGTTTATTCGTTAGTTGGAAATACAATAAATTATTTGCTTCCCCCTCTGCCACTGCATAGAATATATATATATATATATATATATATGGATGTAATGATGATTGTCTACTTTCAAATATGAAAACTTTCTTACATGGAAGAAAGTCACTGTAACTCAGGTAGATTATAATGAAAGACACTTGTACAAAATGGATACCACTCTTTGAACATCAACTACCATAACCCAGTGACAATGCTCAAGATGTCTGGTGGTAGCTTCCAGGTTTTTAATTCCGATTTGTCCTTCTCTTAGACAGGTTGCTACCCAAGGCTGAAGAGCCCAGTCTGCCTTATTATTTAACTCATAGATGGGGGACAGAAATGGATTCATACTTTTCCCATATTTGTTGTATGAAAAGGAATGTAACAAACTCGAATGGAATTCAAATTCCAATTCACCAAATTCTTGTTCCAATCTGCAATCCATTATGACACACACAAACGTAGGTAGATAAGGAAGATTTCTCTCTAAAGCATTTACTAAATACTCCCACTTGTGTATAATCGACAGAGAAAAAGTAGGTAACAAGAGAAAATCCTGTCTGAATTTTTTGTTATACAAGGTCTTTTGATCATTGTATGTGGTTGTTTTTTTAATGTCATCAAATTTTGATCAACAAACACACAAACAAAACAAAAACAAAGAAAAAATAAGTTGAACAAACATGGTCCTTCATGTCTACAATAAGATGGAGTGTCAAAAGGACATTTTTATCCCCATGACACTGCTTTTTTAATTACCTTCACTCCTTGTCAATATTTATTGTTTTAACAAGTGATGAACAATAATAATAAAACCTAAACATATGAAAATGAATTTATACTTTTTCTTTGTTGCTGAGAATTGACAACAAAACAATAAACACTTTATTAGAGTGTTTATTTACACTATTCATTATATTATTTATTGAAATGGTTGGCAAAATATTGGCTAATTTCCAATTAATCTAAATTTTACAAAATGGTAAATAATAAAGATTTCCTTATAGTGGATTCATATATTTTAATAATTTGGTAAATGTTTATAAATCTATGAATAAATTTCATATTTATTTCTTTATACATTGGTAAATGATAAATATTGCATTGCATTAGTTCTAATTATATTACTCTTTTAGAATGTTGTAAATATAATGTCATTCTTGTAAATAAACAATCTAATAGTGTTTAATATTTTTGTTGTAAATTCTCAAGAAAAAAAAAAAAAAAAAAAAAATTGTATAAATTCACTTTCATCATATATTTAGGTTTTATTACAATTCTAAGCATCACTTTTTAAAACAATAAACATTACCAAAGAGTGAAGGTAGTTAAAAGCACTGTCATTGGAAAAAATGTCCTTTTTGACACTCCATTTTTTTATGGGCACAAAGATCCATGTTTGCTGAACCAATGGCATAATATGATATATATCAAAAACATAGAATCATGAACACAAACCATTTTTGAGAAACTTACCTGTATGAGTCCTCAGGTGATTGCGCAGGTGAGAACGCTGGGCAAATGCCTTGCAGCAAAAGGTACAATGGAAAGGCTTCTCTCCTGTGTGCACGCGTTCATGGTTATTCAAATGGTCACGCTGGGCAAAAGCCTTGTGACAATACGAGCAGCTGTAGGGCTTTTCTCCGGAGTGGATGCGCGAGTGCACCTTCAGGTGGACCTTCTGGGCAAATGCCTTCGGACATGAAGGGCATTGGTATGGCCTGATGCCAGTGTGGGTCAGCTCATGGTTTTTGAGAAACACTTTCTGTGAAAAAGTTTTTGTGCAGAATGTGCAAGTGAAATGTTTTGGTGGGCCTCCTCCATCAGAAGAAGGGACTCCACTATTGGGAGAGTCAGCAGAATTAGGGTTGGAACTTGAAGCAGCAGCAGCTGCATTTTCATGGTTGTGGAGGTTCGCCTTACGAGAGAATGACTTACGGCAGATGTCACATTTGAATGGTTTGTGACTTCCACTGTTAGAATGGTTGTGCTGGTGATGATGTTGATGCGGTTGGTTGTGGGGGTGTTGTTGTTGCTGAGGCGGTGGTGGTGGTGGTGGTGGTGGCGGTTGTTGTTGCTGCTGCTGCTGCAAGGGTGGTGGAGTTGGAGAGTGTTGCTGTGGGGGTTGTGGCTGTTGTTGTGGCTGTTGTTGTGGCTGTTGTTGTTGTTGGGGTTGCTGTTGTTGTTGTTGCTGCTGCTGTTGTTGTTGTTGTGGTGGTGGTGGCGGTGGTGGTGGTGGTTGTTGCTGATTTTGTTCTTGTGGTTGATTTTGATGATGATTTTTTTGTTGGCTTTTAGAAGACGGTGGTGGTGCTGGTAGTGGTGGTGTAGGTGTGTGTGGATGGTGCCGGTTGTCTTGCTGGTAAAAAGCTTGGTTGTGCATGTCAAATGAAAACTGATTGCCCACAGTGTACACGGGTTGAATTGAATACATTTTGGATGCTTAATAAATCTAGCAAAGAGAAAATAAAGTTGTTTACTTTTTTTTTTTTCTTTCTTTTTTTGTAAACATATATTTTATATTTTGCTTATATTTTTCTGTATACACATATTATATTTTTATATTATACGTATATTTTTTGTGCACATATTCATGCTTTTTTTTTATTTTTCATTTACTTTCTTTTGCCTAATTGGAATTTTTTGCAGGGAAAAAAAAATCTAATACACTTTCTTTAAATTTCTCTTTAATCCCTTTTAAGACATTACTTATTAAAAAGGTAAAATTATTTTAGCTTTTTGACAAAAGAAAAAAAAAGTCTTTCCTCTTCTAAAATATGTATCTCTTAATTAATTTTCTTTTATATTTTCTCAATTTTTAATGATAAATTTGCTTGATTACAATTTTAATTACTTGCTGTTTTTATTTAACACTATCTCCAAAATTTCTATTTTAAAAAAAAAAAAACTGATAATTTTTGCTACCAAAAATTAATTCTTTACCTTTGCTATTTTTTTTATATGTTTGGATATTTTAATTTGTACACTTCCTATCACCTTCTGCTCACAAAAATAAATGAAATAGTTAATAATAAACATTAAAATACTTTTTACATCTTTATTTTTTTTAATTTCTTATCACCAAAGCAAAACCAATTTTTTTTCCCTACTTAATCTAATTTTTGTGAACGTCTAAGAAAAAAATTGTTTATAGCTTTTCTTTTTTGTTTTTACTTCAGTTATGTTTAGTTTCTGTTCTACACCCTATTTTTTTTTAATACATCCAAAACAAACATTTTACATTCCAGCCTCACAATGAAACAAAAAAAAAAAAAAAAACTTTCACAAAATTTATAATTGATTTCTAAATGAATTATGAATATATTTTAATTTCTTCCTAACAAATGCTCATCACTGTTTTAATAGTACACCTCACCAGACAGTTATTCAATGAAGTATCTTTGGGTCTTATATATGCATATTGTTTGCCAAAAGACAAAGTGAAGCAAGAGTTGTCTTTCTTAGTATATTAAACACTGACGCCAACTTGTATTCACACCATTTTAAAGCTTTTGTATTATGCCATTAAGTAATGGGTGCTGCTTTTTTGTTTTAAATGCACAACACAGAAGAATTCAATGACAGTTGTTTCTTAATGTGTTTCAAGAAACATTGGCCAAGCTTAAATACTGGATTACATATTAAGTCATTGAAATGCCTCCTGCAGGAGACTTGAAGTATGCTAACAGCCAATGATGATCCGTCAGATACACTAAAGAGCATTGTTGGTACATAAGGAAGTAACTAGAAATGATTCCAACCTACTTATAAGGTGGTTAAAATCTAAAATCTGGGTTTTCTGAAAAGCAGATGATAAAGAGAAGTGAGTATAGTAAACAATCTAAAATACAGTAACCAATAATGAAATTATTTTGAAAGATTTTAAAAGATTGATAAATAAATAGACAAATTAATCACGATAAGAAAAGGTTTTCAAAGATTGCAGAACTGATCTTCAAGCTGAATACAATTCCGAAGTATTGTGCTGAATAAGATGATCAACTAGATTAATTAGTTCACCAGGATTTCATTTGTTGAATAAATCATATTCACACATTTCTTGACAGTTAAAAAGAATCATATTTAAGCAGGCTAGATGGAAATGTAAGTGAATGAGAAATCAATTACTTGTGAAAAGATATATTCATAACATAAGGAAACTACAAGTCTATTTATTTAATTCAAACTAAATACAAAATTTTAAAGTTTTAATACCAGACTTGTTTTTGTTTTTAATTAATTCACTCCAAGCAAGGCAATAATGCTACTAAAACACAAAAATCTACTAGGAGTGAAGGAGAATGAAAACTTTAGAAGGAACGGGAAACCCAATCCTGAACAGGAAACAAGAGATAAACCCTTACTCCTGTTCAAAAGACCAGGAAGGAGTGTGAACTGGGCGAAAGGCAAACCTATCTACTAGCACGATTTTAAATTATATTGAAGTTCAAAACTGAAATGCAAATGTACTACAAAAATAATTTCAAAACCAAGAAAATTTTAGTTTATGTCTCTTTAGTTTCACCAATGTATTTTAATTTTTAAATATCATGCAATAGATATTACCCAGATCCCAACCCAGATCAAAATTGAATTCTAAAGCTTTGGGGAAAATATAAATCCAAGTTTCATGGGCAAATATTTAAGGGTACAAATTAATCATGCACTGATTTTTAAAAATATTCAAATTTTATTTTAACAAATAAAATCTTTTTCCAAATCAAACAGTACCTATATATTTCTACAAAAGTAAATATCAATTACAATGTTTCCTCACAGATAACTAAATATATTGATACACTTTTGAATCAATTCGAAATCTTGACAATTTCATTCAATCAACATTAAAAAAAAAAGACTTATTTTTCAAAAACATTCATGTGTGCATTAATGCATTTCCTTGAAAATATATTTATAAAAATGTGTGTATGTAAAATGAGTAGATATGTTATCTTACACTTTGATCAAACCAGGATGTTTGTTATCCAAATAGGTGAAGATCTTCAGTTATTTTTTAAAAAGATTAGTACAAAGTAATTTTGATACCAGTATTTATAGGCTGGCTGTCTGAAACTTGAGTGGAGCAGAAACTGTGAGACTTTTCTGGTTAAAAATGGTTGAAAGTTTCAAGGCAGAAGAATCTATGAAAGAAACAAGAAAATTGCAAGACATTAAGTGGAGTATTTTCAATCAGTGGAAGGTGCAGAGAAGAAATAAAAACAAGAGAGAAAGCCAGACAGCAAAACAAAATTTTATTTGTGTTAAGTGCCTAGTAATATTGCACTTCTACTTAAACCACCTGGAAGCAGTTCACAAGAAATTTCTTTGATCCTGGAACAGCTGATAAAATATGTCACAAGAAATTTCTTCATTCTAAGTTTTCTTATTCTGACAGTGAATTGGATAGTGTATTCAAGACAATTTTGTAGATAGTTATGGAAGGCAGTGACTGTAATGATTGTCCTTGAGTAGTTAATAAAATATGATGTGAGAAATTACTTTGTCCTTGATCTTTTTACTCTGGCAGTGAAAGCAAGGATTCATGATAATGAGATATTTCTCTAAGATAATATCACACAAAAATACCCCAGCCTCACAGGTTTTTTTTTTTTAAAAGTGATATCTTAACATCTGCAGCTTGAAAACTTGTAACTACAAGTGTAGATTCCCTAGAACTTCATCAATAAAGATAATAAGGATCATGCTACAAACAAGTCTATCCCTTTTTTTCTTTCAACAATATCTCATGATTAGTAAATCTTGATATTATTAAACAATATTTAGCAAACAAGAATGTTCTTTGCTTTTTATGAAAGGTTGTACTTTTAGCAATCTACATAAGTAAACAATAAATTAAGACAAATATCTTCATAGGACTTGTAAAATCACGCTCCATTTTTGCATTAACAAAATGATAATTAGACCAAGAAAAGAATTTTTTTTTGTAATCAATTTCCCCCAGGCAAGGCAGTAAAGCCACTAAGACACAAGGGGGTTACTGGGTGTAGAAGGATTAAGAATGGAAACAATGAGCAAGAAGATAAAATAGTAATCAGAAGGATAAGTAGATAGAGATTGACACTGCATTTAAATGTTTGGTGATTAAAGTTGGCTGGAAAGCATGGAACTAGAAGGATGTTCCATAGGCAAGAAATGCAAGGAAAGAAACTGTTAGCATAGAATTTACAACTACATCTAGCGGCCAGCTCAACTGTAAATTCATGAGATCCCGACGCCAGTCTAATACTGCACATAAATTCATAAAGTCTAGGTACCATATCAAAGAACTCATCCAAACAATAACCATGAAAGTATTTATAGAAAAGACACAGGGAAACAAACTTGCAATAGTGGGAAAGTGACTGAAACCAAGCTGCCAGATCAGGATCAATAATACTGGTGATTCTTCTTTGGATTTTATCAAGGAGCTCAAGGTAAATAGCAAAGCCAACAGACCATATGTGGCAGCAATATTGGACGCCCCAAGGCGGTGTAATGGTTAGCGAGCTTGTCTCGTTAGATTAATTACAACTGAATAGTGAGTTCGATCCTCACTGGGTGCCCCATGTTTTCGGCCTTGTGCCACATCCAAGCTATGCTTTGAAAATCACTATGTGGCAGCAATATTCTAAGCATGGAGGAATGGTAGATTCTACAGCAGAAACCTAGAATGCTGTGGCTTTTATTTTCTTTATCAGTGAAGTTATATGTCATTACCCAAATCTAAATTTATTATAAGCAAAATATATAGTTTACAGAAAACACATAAAATAATTTTCCCTGGTCAAACTTTATTTAATGTGTCCATTTAAATCACTTCAAGCTTCTTAAAATTGTTTTGTTATAGTTAAATTTGACACAGAGTTGAATACATAAATCTTAAGGCAAATTGTTGGAAAAAAGTTTCAGGATATTGATATGAGTTTCAGCTTATAAAATCATTGGTCATAACTTGTTCTTGGAGTGTCAAGTTTTATTATGTAAAGTACTGCATAAATTTATATTTATAAATAAATTCAAAAGATATTGGCCAGAGAAACTTCAACTGTAAAATATCGCCATTTTATAATTTTAATTTTGTGCATGTGCATTGTTTGTTTGTGTCAACTGCACATTATTGTAGGGTCAGTTGGGCACCATCTGTGAGAAAAAGACCACCATGACACAATTCACTCTGCCAGAAGTTTAAAAACGGCATACTGTACTGCTTGGTATTCACACTGTAAGTTCTAATATGAACATTTCAGAGTGTTTGGTTGTAAAATCACGCTCCATTTTTGCATTAACAAAATGATAATTAGACCAAGAAAAGAATTTTTTTTTGTTAGGACAGTGCAGAGGATTTGGAAAAAGTTGGATGAATTTAATTGTGATTACAAAGGTACGGCAGCTCAGAAAACTCACTCTGATCGTTCTGATAAAAGAACTCCTAAATTTGTTGGTGAGGGCCTCAGACTCAACATGGAGGCCTTGAAGAGGTAGTGTTGCCCTGGGTCAAGAGAGTGGCTGCTGGAAGACCCTATGTCTGGCAACAGGACTCTGCATCATGCCACACATGCAGGACCTAGTCATGGCTGTCAGACAATTTCTGCAACCACATCACTCCTTACATCTGGCCATCTAACACCCTAGACTGCAACCTCCTTGATTATTGTGTGGGGCACAGTTGAGCAAGAAAACAACTCCTTTATAACACTAAAGATGAACTGAAGGCATGGATTATGGCAGCATTCACCAACTTAAACAAGGAAACCATTCAGAAGAGTTGCAGGAGATTCTGAAGTCGTCCGGAGACTGTAGTTGAAGCCAATGGCGATTTTATTGAATAAATTTACTTTAGTATTTCAAGATATTTTTGTGTAATTTTGGTATATATATATATATATATATATGTTAAAATGAGATGTCAGTGTTATTTTCATTTTTTGCATAATTTAGACGACAATTTATCCATCGCACACTGTAAATAAATAAATTATTAATTTATTATCTCTCTGTATTTGAAGATGAGGTATTGTAACTATTTACATTGTCCAGACTGTTGTCCTCATGTTTGCTGTCACATTCACAACGTTTCAGCTGATGTACGCTCCAGCCTTCTTCAAATGATTGGAATTCTGAACTAAACCCAAGGACGCATGGTCCAGTCGTAAAAAGCATTGGTTGAAGTAATCCAGGGACTTGACCCAAAAGAGTTGTGAGTTCAATACCTGGCCACAGCAAAGGTGAACAAAAACTTGGAGAGTTGAGTTACTAAGGAGTAATAACTGAAACTGAGGTATCTAAAAAAGGCGTGGCACATCGAACTATAACAATCTACCCACCATGGAAGAAATAAAGGATTCAGTTTGAAATTCCAATCACCTAAAGAAGGCCAGAGCCTTTATTATTTTACATGTTAATATAAACTCTTTTTTATCCTATAACTTTCAGTGATTTTTACTTTTCTACACTTTCAATTTTAAATGCTATTTGCAACAGTTATCATTTCTTTCCAGGGATCTTTATTTAAAGACTGTTTTTCATTCTCATATACGTCTCTTAATGATGGACCACAAATTTTCTGCTGAATTAACTCTAGAAGGTGCAAGTCCATTCCAT
This sequence comes from Acanthosepion pharaonis, assembly GCA_903632075.3. NCBI lineage: Eukaryota > Metazoa > Mollusca > Cephalopoda > Sepiida > Sepiidae > Acanthosepion > Acanthosepion pharaonis. Next base: position 2,854,330 of record CAHIKZ030000273.1, read on the forward strand.
TAATTTATTACCTTGAAGCCTTTTTTTGGCAAGGTGAGCAATAGTCAGCTTTGTAAAATGTGAAGGAGCACTGTCTTGCATGAATATACTCTTTAGCTTAAAGCTTCTTGCTTGTGACATGTACGGAAAAAAAAAAAAAAAAAATCTTGTTCAACACCATAAACTTTCAAAGGACCTAGAATTTTACTGCCTACAATACAAGCCCCAAACATTTCAACTTCCAACAAATGTAGAGCTACACTTATCACAAAAAATATGAAGAAATTACTTTTCATGTACTTCTTCACCCAATAAATGTTTCTCTTTGTGATGTTTGCTTAACTCTTTAGCATTCAACACATTTAAAACCCAACCCATTAATATTGGCTCTCAAAATCTCACTACATGAATTTATGCATTATTTGCAATGATGTCATATATTATGGCAGAGTATACATGGTACAAGTTATGGTGGGTTAAACATTGACAGCCAATATTTACAGGGTGTGTTTAAGCAGGTTGAATGCTAAAGGGTTAAAAGTTGATAGTTGCTTTCATGTATTGAGCCAATGTTCTTAATATTCTTCATTTTTTTTCTCTTTCTGTTTACATCCACAATGACAACTTCTACAAATATTTCTTGCTAATCAATCCATTTTTCTTGCTTATTACACTTTTAAGTAACATTTTAAAAGTCAATATTTTCTTGTTTTTATCTAGCCAACATTTTCAGTCGCTTTTTCATTGTTCTATGATCTGTGTTCTATTTTTATTTTTTATGATTTCCAACATCATATTCCGACAACTTAATAACTTTACTATTCTCTTTTATGGTTATCTCTTTCTTATCACTCTTTGCAATCTTTGTAAATCTGAAATTAAAAAATAAATATGAATAACTGTAATTATATATATTTACAATAACTGAACAATCCTCAAGTTGCATAGTAAGGTCTACCACCACCAAATAAGTTATAAATATGCCTAAGTTTTTTAGGGGTTTTTTTTAACACAATTAGCTCTTGAATATCACCTCATATATATTTAAACAGAATATATTTAGGCAACAATCCTTTATTTCGACAGAGATAGAGACAGTTAAGCTAGTTTTGAAGAACAATGCTAAGCATAGGTGTCTGATTGTTTTGGCCTTATGATAGACTAAACTAAGTAAATGCTTACTTGAAATTGTCAATAGATAGATTTATCTTTTTGTCTGTCAAATTCCCAGTGCTGTCCCTCCAAAACAATAAGCAAAACTTTTAAACAAAGAAAATTTTTTTGTAGCCATCTTCATTCACTGGGACATTTAAAGATGAGAAACCAAGATACTATTCCATTTTAAGAGATACTTACAATAACAATTCGATAAAAATCTACAATAACCAAATCATTTCATATTTCTCCCTCAGTATGTTTTTTTTATTTTTTTATTTTTTTTTAATTTCAGACCCAAGCAAGGTGATAATGCCACTAAGACACAGTTGGCTACTGGGAGTGAAAGAGAATAAAAAGTCTTTAGAAGGAACCAGAAACCCAATCCTGAACAGGAAATAAGGGATAAGCCTCTACACATTTTCAAAAGATTGTGGAATACAAACTGGATGATAGGTGAAACTATCTACTCCTATTAATGTGCTAAAAAGAAATAAATTCAATTATTGTACTGACAGTGACAGCCTAAACAAAAATAACACTAATCTTTGTTTTTTGTTTCTTTTTATATCCTTGTCTATGAATAGATGAGAAGTAAAAGTGAATATCCAGAGAAAAATATAACACACAGTTGTTTTTTTAATGAAGGAGACCCATATTTCCAAATGATATGTGTATCCTGAAATCACTCAATCCTACCATCTTTTACAAGCAATGACTACCCTTGACATCATCCCTTTTAATGGGGAAGTGCTGTCTGAGAAATGGATCCTGTAAAATTGGATTCATTATTATTAAGGGTCTTAGATCATAGATGGCCAAAGACTTGAAATGGTTTCAAGAGCATCAGGTTCAATGAAAAGGCAAATATATTTTATTGTTGAGGAAAGAACAGACAGTTGCTAAAAGAAATATATAATTTACACTAAAAGCTGAGATCCAATTCATTAATTTTTCTATATACTACAGTCTGATTTTAAGAGAATATATTAGTAAGCTTTCTCCCTTTTTGTTCCAAAAACATTTACCAGATGTGATAACGACTATTTTTAATCTTTATAACCTTGCCTGTTAGATGATTTTAAGGATCAATGTAACACCAATACTTTTTTTTAATCATTTTGCCCCAAGCAAGGCAATAAAAGCCATTAAAACACAAGAGGTTACTCAGAGTAAAAGAATCAGAAGACAGTAAAAGAACAAGATTCCCAGAAAGAGAAGATGAAATTCTAGGTAATCAATATTTCATTGAGAATCATTGGAAGTTTTATTAATATTTCAATGTTATTTACATCATGGTTAGAGAAAAATTTTCAGTATTTGCTTTAATCATTTAGATAGCAGTAAGTTATCTATTAAAGACAATGTCATCTTGGTTTAATACAGACATAATTTGTATAGTGGACAGAACTATTACAAAAAGGTTCATCTACAAAACTCCAAAGTCAAGTTGCCGAATATAACATCACTAACTAAAAATTATATATATATATATATATATATATATATATATATATATATATATATATATATATATATATAAAATTTCGCCATTTTATATCATTAACTTTACTAATTTACTTTTTGTATGAATGATTCATTGTAATATAAATTAAACTGCACCACATATTTGATTTAAAAAGAACTGATCCGACATGCAAATTTTCGGGATAACAACTGAGACATTACTTATTGAGCTATTTAGTTCATGCCACGTTGACTGAAAAACTCCTACAATAAAATAATTCTTAAATTGCCATATTAGTAAAATACACTCTCACTTAAATTTTTAAAAAATTCAACCTTAGCATTATGACTGCACACTCCACAAGTTTGTATCTGTTATCAATAACACATTTAAAAAAAAAAAAAAAAACATTTCGATTTGCATTATATTTTTTAGATGCTACCTGAATTTTACCAAAAAGAAAATAGTTTCCATGCCTGATGATAACCAGAGGACCTGTCGAAAGTACTTACTTAAGGAAGGCCTAATACAGTTTATAATTTTAAAAAACAAGGATCATAACATTCATCGAGTGGCTAGTGAGTTAATGCATCTTTAAAATTTAGTTAGCAAAGTGATTTCGTCATTTTATATCATTAACTTTACTAATTTACTTTTTGTATGAAGGATTCGTTGTTATATATATATATATATATATATATATATATTATATATATATATATATATATATATATATTATATTTTTATAGTACATTTAGATAAAAGACAATTTGTTCTAGGCAATATCACCTTACCAGTTACTGGCATGAACAACAAAATAACAAAAAACACAATTTCAATCTTTCTTTTTCTTCTTCAACTCCATTTGAAAGAGAATGTTTGTTAATGAAAACAAACATGAATATTAAAAATAATTTAATTTAGGTATTTAATGCAAAATCCAATTTACAGAGAACATTACGAAAGAAGACTTATAGGAGAAATCAATGGCTACAATGAATCACTTTATATTTATCATTTTAAATTTGGTTTGCATCACTTATGCTTTTCAAAGAAAAGTGGTTGGTGCAGGGGAGGGGGAGTTAATGAAACACTCATGCGACAAACAAATATAAAGAAGGAAAGAAAGTAAATTAAATAATATCCTCAAAATATAGACAAAAGAAATTCATGAAGGGGTTGCTGAAAAGTTCTCAGCCTGAACCAGAAATTCTTCCAAAATAAAATCTGACAGTCAAATTTTGAGAAGTGGATCTCTACAAGAACTTTTAAACACCCCCTCATAGATCCTTGATTTATTCCATTAACTAATTATATAGACTGATGATATTAGATACGCACTGCAACCAAAATTATTAAATAATTGTCAAAAAAATAGTTTTAAGATCAATACTTCAAATAGATATTTGCTGCATTGTTTTGTGCCATCAGAACCTCTTAAAATAATCAAATCTAGTGGTTTTGTGACAGCTTTGCTTTACTACTTCCATGTTACATCCTCATTGCAATAAGAATCTAAAAAAAAATTAAATAATCAGCAATTCAGTGGAAGAATAAAAGCCAGGGTGTTGCAGTAGATTAAAGTGACACAATTCTAATTTAATCAGTTTAAACAAAACCAATTAAATAATCTCATTCAGAAAATTAAAGAATTTTACTTCTGCAAATATTGAAACAATGAACTTTTTTTTATAAAACGGCCTCAAAATGTAGCATCTTTTTCCTTACTTTAAACTTCTTGTTTAACTGTTTAAATTATTAAACTATTATACTACACCTAAATAAAAAGCCTATTTTTGATAAAACGCTTTAGAAATAATAACCGGGTTGCTTGTGAGATTTTAGAACTGCAAACAGAAAATGGACTTTATATATTAAAATGCAATCAATTCACACTTACTACAAAGAACAATTGTAATATTGAATTGCTGTAAGAGACTAAGGTTTATCTTTGCTTTAGAGTTTCAAAAAAGTTTTGCAAGCATCTCAACAACAGAAATGAAAAGTAATATCATATCTGTTAATGTCAATACTCAGACAAGGAAAATTATAAGTGCTATAAATATAAAATGTGCAAATAGATAGAAATGTGCAAATAGATAGAAATGTGCAAATAGATAGAAATGTGCAAATAGATAGAAATGTGCAAATAGATAGAAAGAAATAGATAGAAATGCAAATAGATAGAAATGTGCAAATAGATAGAAATGTGCAAATAGATAGAAAGCAAAAGATAGTGCAAATAGATAGAAATGTGCAAATAGATAGAAATGTGCAAATAGATAGAAAAAAATAGAAATGCAAATAGATAGAAATGGCAAATAGATTTTTAGATAGAAATGTGCAAATTAGAAATTTATTTATGTGCAAATAGATAGAAATGCAAATAGATAGAAATGTGCAAATAGATAGAAATGTGCAAATAGATAGAAATGTGCAAATAGATAGAAATGTGCAAATAGATAGAAATGTGCAAATAGATAGAAATGTGCAAATAGATAGAAATGTGCAAATAGATAGAAATGTGCAAATAGATAGAAATGTGCAAATAGATAGAAATGTGCAAATAGATAGAAAAATATGCAATTGGGTTTTTATCTTTCATTTATTTATTTCCCTAGTGATATGCTAACTTGCTCGTAAATGAACAACAGTCAATTAAAACTGCACATTTTGTTTGAAAGTTGCTAGGAGCCACCAGTGATGCCTGTTTTTAGTTGCATGTCTTTACTTTCAAGTATGAGTTCACTTGCTAGATTTTATTTCTTATCTGTCTATATTACTAACTAGCAGTAGAGCCCGGCGTTGACCGGGGATATAACAGTAAGAGATAGATCAAGTATCCACCATCATAAAGACTGAAAAATAAAATTGACAAAGATTATTGTTTAAGGTTGACAGACACACATGTCTGAATTAGTTGGTTTTTTTTTTGGTTTTTTTTTTTTTTACGAATTGGTCAAACTCAAACAAAAACATTGTTTTCAATTGTTATGAGTCTCTACCGATTGAATAGAATTTTATTATAAACAATTGTCTTGTAAATTGAATTTTTAAAGCATTCTGAATGTAAAAAGTAAAGAAAAAAGTGTGCAAGACAATAACAAACACTACATGCCAAAAAAAAAAAAGAAAAAAAAAAAAGGGTGAAGTTTTGTTGAAATCGGTTGAAAAATGTAAGTAGCCTTTCTGTAATCTTTTAGTTTTACAATTTATGATTTTTACTTATTGAATACAGTAAAAAAATTGCATATTTTGCTTGTGGTGATTCATAATTAGAATTCTGATTTGAATATATTTTCCACTCGTTGTTTCTAATACAAAAAATATTAACTTTATTTGGGTTTATTAATTATGATCTAACAAATCTTATTCATTTAGTAGCCTTTCTGTAATAATAATCTTTTACAATTTATGATTTTTACTTATTGAATACAGTAAAAAAATTGGACACCATGTGTATTTAAAGTAGTTTCCCGTTCCGGTTATCATTTTTAGTTAGGATTTGTGTATGTTTAGATGTCATTATCTTTCCCTAAAGATAAAGAATTTATCCAATGTTTGTATTCGTACAATCAGTAGAGATCGTTAGATTATTGTTTAAGGTTGACGGACACGCATGTCTTAATTAGTTCTTTTTTTTTGTTTTTTTTTTACGAATTGGTCAAACCCAAACAAAAACATTGTTTTCAGTCGTTATGAGTCTCCTGATTGAATAGAATTTTATTATAAATAATTGTCTTGTAAATGGAATTTTAAAGCATTGTGAATATTAAAAATAAAGAAAAAAGTGTGTAAGAGAATAAGAAACACTACCTGCCAAAAAAAAAAAAAAAAAAAAAAAAAAGTGAAGTTTGGTTTTATCGGCTGAAAAATATAGGAAATCCGATCCCATATTTAAAGGAACCCACACACACACAAACAACCCGATGTGAGTTGTCCCCCTTCCATTTTCATGATGTTTCTTAATCGTGTTTTCAAATTGATTTTTTGCAAAAAGAATTATATTTTTCCCATTTTTGGCGCTGTTAGAACCACCACAAGGTAATTTTATGTAGTTCTGTGAAGTTTTGTTGAAATCGGTTGAAAAATGTAGGAAATCCGATCCAATATATAAACGTTACAGACACACACAATCTGCGTTTTATAATAAGTAAGATTATTTACACTATTTACATTGTTCAGACTGTTATCCTCATCTTTGTTGCCATAACATTGTGAATAATGCAACAAAGATGAGGACAACAGTCTGAACAATGTAAATAGGATAAATAGTTTTATTTCTTGTTTTCATATTCAAAGCTTGTAACAATTTAAAGTTGACAAATATTCTCAAGATTTTTTTTTCCAGTTTGTTTTGAAAAAAAGTTTGTGGCAACAACAATTTGCTAAAGCACAAAATATTGAACTAGTTTTTTTTTTTTTATATAAACAATGTCTAAATTTAAAATTTTAAAAATTGAATCAGCTCCTATTTATTTAAAAACTAACTTTTTGTATAACTCCTATCCAAGGTAGAACTTATTAAACAAATGTCAAAATTTTAATTTACTCTAATGATGAGAGAGGTATAGTGGAATAATGAATAGCAGTTTGGATTGAGGAATCGGAGAGACAAGTTCAAATTCGTCAAATCCATTACATTCACTTACGTGCTAATACTATTGGGAAAGGTATGAATCCTCCTCTTCTCAGCCCCCCCTCCCAGCTATGGGTAAATAGCAGGACAGACCAGTTTCTATAGCCTTGGATGGCAACTGGTCTACTGCAGAAAGAAATGGCTACTTACTGTGGGAAAAATTTGCCTCGTGACTGACGAGGCAAATTTTTTTATCGAAAGATACATGATCGCCTAAGCATGTATCACGTATGGCACATAACTGACTGATAGATGAGACAAAACATGACCATCTTCAAAAAGGCTTTTACACAACCAAGCACTGATTGATTTGTGTTTTTACAGCTTAACCATTTAACATATTTTGAATTGTAAGAATTCTTTTTTTTTTTTTTTTTACAAGTGAATAGTGCATTAACAATATTTTTGAGGATAACAATAATTTTTCCAGATATGTCCTACTATTTAACCTATAACTGGAGGGGAAGATAAATTCATGCCTTTCCCAAGGAAATTTTCACATAAGTGAATCTAATGAACCTGGCTGGAATTTAAACTCAGCTCACCATTTTCTCATTCCAAGTTGCTACCTATTACACCAATTGCACATCCACCTAATCAAGCAAAGATTCCACAAGATTTCTAGAGGTTTCTTTCTGAATTTCTGACATGAAGAGTTATCATTATTTACCTGTGGACTATCTTTGATGTTATTATCATATTTTGGCTGTTGTGCCACCCAACCTTCATCAGGTGCTTGTGAATTCAGGTGACCTTCAGGAAAAGTCGAATTGAACCCTTTATTTAATCTACAGGGAGAGGGATTGAGGGTTAGGGTACATTTTTCTCATTTCACTGACCATGTCTAGGGATATCTCATCTAATTCAGTACTGCTCAGTTACTGCTTACCCTGTTTCTACCAAGTCTACAGCAAACAGACTCAGTGGAAATAGGGTGAGCAATAACTGAGTAGTACTAAATAAGACAAAGACAAAATATCCCCAGAAATGCTCTAAAGGTTTCATCAAGGATCTGGTGTCAGGATATTGACAACAGATTTTACTAACTCTTCTGCTGCTGTGAACATACTTATGGATTATTCCAACTCAAATCAACCAGCAGCCACAAGTGATACTCTCAGAAAAATCACAGGTGTTCCATGAACAAATTTATTGATAAATCCTAAACAAATTATCAAGGTATATACATTTTCAAGACACTGAAATGTTGCTCCCTAACATTTCTGTTATAAACTAATTAGCTGTTAATGCTATTTCCAAATCAGCATAGAATATAGGTGTAACCTATTTTGTGACATTTCTATTATATTAATGTGTTGGAGGTGTCGTTTAGCAGATACAGCTACTCTGTATTGCAGAGTATCTGATCAAAACCAAAATGATGTTTCCCATAAGAAATTGCCATCACCAGTAAATAATTTCCTGTTTTTCCCCAAAATGGGCCAGCACAGTCAGGCAACAAAGCTATAATAACCCAGCAGTGAAAGTGTTAATTGCTTCAGATTACAGTTTAGAGATTCTACAGAGTAAACTTGTTTCAAAATATCCTCCAAGTGCTCAGTGGGACTAACATCTGAGAAGTTAGGAGGCCAGGGAAACACAGTGAAGTCTACTTGATGTTATGGAAACCATTCTCATACAACTGACAGTGTTTCTGGGTATGATGCACTGTTGAAAGATGCTACAGTCATTATAGAATACACAAAAGGCTGTACTTGATTTAAAAGTATACTTACCTGGCGCCAGTTGTGTGTCTGTCTTCGGGCAGAGTGTGACTCAGTTGTATCTCTGTCCATGGACAGAGACACAGTTGAGGAAAATAAATACTGTGAGGTGCCCTGTTCCGGGGAACAGTTGCCTGAGGCTGCCACCTGCCCTTGCAGGGGATGGTCAATTTTTGTCCTTGACCTGTGTGTATACGCTCAGGCTCCTCACATTAAACTCAACCTTGTGTCACATTCCATCTCAGTGGGGAGACTAAGGTAAATACCTACTTGGTCATCACACAAGTTGAGATAGGTGATACACAACAAAGTGCCTCTCACATGAATAAAATCCTGTGTTTCCCAGCAGAACATTACCCAAACAACCATCCTGCCTATTGTTTTCCCCACAATGCATTTTGGTTTCATTGCTTAACCAAAATGACAACACACATACTCTACCATCCACATTATTTAGGAGAAAGCAAGGCTAATCAGACTAGGTAAACTTTTTTTCTATTAACACAAAGTCCAGATGCTCATGTACTCACTGAAGCTGAATTCAGTAATAGACATTTTCAGTGATATTCTTGTTGAGTTGCAGTGGCTAGACAGCTCCAGGTGGCTCACCGTGGCTTAGTAAAATTCAATATGTTCTAAACCAAACAAGTAATGTTCCACCACCACATAGCAGACCCTGAACTTTCACCTATCACAATGGATGGGTCTTCTCTTAAAGTGGCTCCTTGCCTTCAATATCTATTGAGACTCAAGTTCTCTCCAAACCTCAAGTAGAACTCATATATACAATTTATTGCTAAAGATGCTGGAAAAATGGTCAGTTCATTGTACGTATCCAGTAAATACCTGATTCCTCCAACTATGCTCTACTTTTACAAGAGACAGATCAGACCCAAAATGGAGTATTGTTGCAATATCTGGGCTGGAGCTGCCCAATCCTCACTTGCCTGTCTTGACAGAATTCAAAAGTATGTACACAGCTTTGCGGGTGATGAATTATTTTCCACTCTACCACCTCCTCTTTCCCACAAATGAAACAACACAAGCTTCTTACAACAGTGTCACTATTTCAATGGCATGTGTTCTAACAAGCTACATTCCTTGGTGTCACCACCACTAACCTGCCATGCCACATACACAAAGATGAATTATCCTCATTCCCTTTGCATACCATCAGGAAGAAGCAAGTTCCACTTAGACTGCTGCTTTGTGGAACAAACTCCCAGCAGGATGTTTTCCCAATCACTGCAATATTGACCTCTTCACATCTAGGGTTAGCTTTCCTGCATAACCCTATGAATTGTCTTACACTCATGCAACACCACACTAACCCTTTACCTTGAGTGACTCCTGGGCCTTGTATTGGATGAACATTAGTATGAGAAAAAAAAAAAAAGATCAATTTGTTATGAAATTTCCTTACTTTATTTTGATTAAAGCTTTCTGCTCTTTGTACCACAGTAGGCTTTTGTTGGTTTGTACTTGGTGAGAAAATCTGTTCACATTTCATAAATATCTTGGCAGCCCAATGTTTTGTTAATAGGGAATGATGTTTCTCTTTTTGAACTACTGTTGATAGGTACTCACTACAGTTGAAAGTGAGCAACCCACTAAGCCATGCTATTTCAGAAATGCTACAACTAAATCTTCTGGCTATAACAATTTGACCTTTATCAAAGCCACTCAAATCTTTCTTCTTGCCCATAACTGCAGTATTCAAAACATCAAACATAAAATATTCAAGATTGGCTTACCTGCTTATATACCCCTGACATGATAATAGCTGTTATTTTTGCAACATATCAGTGATCCTAATGTTTTAGATGATCAGTCCATCATGCCACAGCTATAGAAGAAAAAAAAAACAATAATCATGGTTGTATTTCATTGCTGACAGTATTTTAACCCAAAGGTAAGGATTCAATATCTATTATTCTCCTACTGACTAGACAGCTTTTCAACTTGATATAGTTTTAATTTTTTCCTGCATATTTCTGGCAATAGAGGGAAATAACCTGGTAATTAAGCACTAAATTTTGCAATTCTAAATAATATTTTACCAAGTTTCAGCAGTCAATCTCTATGTTGCATATTGAAAAAATAATAATGTATTGTTTAAAACACCTGCTTCCCTAACAGCTGTGAGTTCAAACTTTGAGCCTGATAGTAATAAAAATTCGTGTTTTCAAGTTCATTGGAAAAAATGGACAAATGACACAAAAGTGAATAAGTTGAGTATTAATTGCTATGAAATATCTTCTAATTCCAGAAAGTAGAATGAAAATGATCAACATGTCCACCATAGATTGAGTAAAGAGTTCAATTCAAAATTAAAAACAGCTAAAAAGGTTACCACAGCTGAAACATAACAACCAAGATGGGAATGTTGGCCTGAATAGCATAAAACAATTACAATATATTTCCATTAAAAATATAGGATACTCTTAAGTTTAGCTTTCCAAAAGATTTCTATAGACAAAACACTGATTTACCTCCCTTACATTCCCACTTATTTTTTTTTTTTTTAAACCAGCTTCATATTGCAATCTCTCAGGAAATAATCTATTACTTGTTAAGCAGAAATCATTTGGAGTGCTAAATCAAAATAAAATGAAGAAAAAAAAGAAAAAAATCGCATGAAGTTATGAAACCAAAGCAGTACTAATTAAGATTTATTCCTCTCGTTATATAAAGGAATTTATCTATATGGAAGGAAAATGGTCCTAGATGTTAAATAAACAATTTTGGGTTTCTGCTTCTGTGGGCTTACAGGCTGAAAATAGCTTCTCAAGTGAATTGAGATCCGTAAATTATTATTTTTTATGGAAAATAAAATTTTATTCATTTTGTTTTCTTTACTTAAGGAAAAAATAAATGAAAAATAAATTAATTTTATTACATTTTGGACGCATGATTTTCAAAATGAAAACTAAAAAAAAAGGTAATAACGTTAGAACATGGGGCTAGTTTAAGAAAATTAAAAGAATGTAAGGGAAATAAATCAGTTTTTGGCGTGCAGAAAACGTTTGAAACGCTAAACTTAACAATATTCAAAGTCAAACCTATGTTTCTGTCAATGTTTTTAACTATTCTACACATATCCTCATAAACTGCACCTTACTGCTTACTCTGAAGTTCGAAATGAATTATTATTACAAATAAATGCAATAATCTTCGGTCTGTACAAGGCCCGAGAGTCACTCGAGGTAAACTCGAATGACTCCAACCAAGGCCTTTACCGCATTTTGTAATTCATTTTGAACTTTTCAAATAAATTTTTGAGACTTTTTCAAAACAAAAGGTTTTTTTTTTTTTTTTTTAAGAAAATCTGTATAAAATATTTTTACTGCTCTGGAATTTTTTTACGGCAAAAATGCTGTCGTAAACAAATTTATTTATTTTATTTGGTTACAAGGTTCAACATCAGAGCATTTAGGAAAAATATAGCACAGTCTTTCTGTGTACTCAGTAAGTACACAACAATGATTTTTACTCATTTTTTTTTTTTTTTTTTTTTTTTACAGTGAAAACTGAAATTCAGTTAAAAAAAAAAAAAAAGTAAAATCAGATCTTGTAGGAACTATTTAAGTGAAAATATAATAATTTTAAAAAAGAATTTAACAATTTGAATTATTTATAAATAATGCTTTCTGTAGTTGTCTTCGTTTTTGTTTTTTTTTGTTTGCTGCTGTTGATCGTTTTTAAACGATATTTTGCTCGTTTGTTTTTAAATGGCTTGCCTCCTGTTGCGATTTTAAACGATTTAGAACTTTTCTTTGACTTCTTTTTAAGTTTTACAATATTTTTTTTTAATCTCTCAAGCTAAAAAGAAAATATACTGGCTTTTGAATCCTAAAACAATAACTGACACTAAGTGTACTACTTCTTCTTACAGGATTATGAAACTATTTCCAGATGATTTTAATGCGAAGTTTTTCTACTTGATGTTTCGTAAAACGATTTAACTACAATTATTTCGGATAATTTTGTTTTGTTCTTTAATGCTTATTACTGTTGTCAATGATTTTCATTTCGTATTAAAATGAGAGAAATAAATAAATAAACAAATACTAAAACACTTTTATCGATTTTGTTTGAGCATGTCAAAGAAAAATAAGCTAAGCTCTGGTTATTAAAAATGTGTCCATAACTTTAAGAAATAACAGAAAAAGAATGAAATCTGCAGCGATTTAAATGAAATATAGACATTTACTCAATAAAAAAGCTTGCTTCCCTATTTTTTAACAAAATATAAGTATATACTTAGGTACGTAAATATATACGTAAATTTTCTTTTTCTTTTCAGAGTATCTGTTGCCACAAATACAATTTTGCAAGGTGGTTACAAAATGGGGGTTCGGCTGGGTTTGTGTAACAGATGAAAATCAATCCCCCACTTTTAGATTTTCGACTTTGTTGTTGTGGTGCCTTACCTACCTTTCTTATTAACTTTTCTTTTCTTTTATTACCAGTTTTTTTAAAAACTTACTTTTCTATTGCCAACATTACAGTGGCCTCCCCCTCAAAAGAAAACCCTGAGCTTGTAATTTCCCGGTGATTCCGAGAAGCAATTGAATATGATGATGATGATGATACTGACCTGCATAATCACCTAAGAAAAATCTCAACTTACCTTAAATGAAATAAGAGAGAATGAGAGGAACCATCTCTGATGTTGGTTCAATATAACATTTAACGTTCGTCTCCGCTGTTGGTCGTCGGAACACATTCTATGACTTTACTTGCCAGCAAGATCAGAGATGGAAGCAAGGGAGATAATGATAGGGTTGACCTAAAACCACCGTGGCATTACCTCCCTTGCTAATTTATTTGATTTTTTTTTTTTAAATGTTAATTTTTTTCTGTCATTAAATCTACTTTAAGTTGGTCGAAGTGAAAAACAAAAAGTTGCTCTCACTTGACCTGAAAAAAAAAAACGTAAGTGAGACATTCAAGTTAAATTACAACAAAAATCTCTTCAACGTGGCTAAAACTAGGCTGAAGTAAGGAAAATTTGATAACGATGGATATATATATATATATATATAATAGATTTCTTTGTGCTGTATTTGAAATTTCAAGGATGCATAATAATTTAGATTGGTGGGGGAAAAAGCAGCAGAAGTTTTAAACAAGTAGTACTTTGATAGCATTTTATTTTAAGCATATGACCATGAAAACAGGTGGATTTTTTTATCACATGTGTGTATGAAAAAGAGAGTTTGTGGAACAAGATGCTCTACACAACACTGGTAAATTAATTTATGGCTAAACATAAGGTGTGGTGAGACATAAAACTTATACAAGTGTACTGATCCAGAGAGGGGAATTTCATTGACAATTTCAGCATTCATATTAAACCACAGAGTACTTAATGATATAATTACATCAGCATCAAGTTCAGCATTTTGAACAACATTATCTGAAATTTATAATTATATATCATTCTTCATTATCAAAATTGCTCTTTCTTTTTTCACTACTGACTGATCTCTCTTTTTATATTCTACCAATTTCTGGGAAACCGAAGATCCTGAATATCCAACACTAGACTGACTACCCAGAAAAAAGCTGTGATGGTCAAACTCTCTGTCTCCAGGCAGATAGGATTCCCTGACGAAGCTATGTCAAAGGGCATAGTCTCATCTTGGGAAACAGCTACCTGACCCTGTTTTATACAGGGTCTACCTGGGAATTTTTGGTGGAGCCTACAGGCTTGGATACCCCACTTTAAATTTGGCCTTGTGCCACATCTGACCGCATGGGGCATTTGGTAGATAACCTATGCAGAAAAGGCTTTTTCTGATCTGAAAAGCTAGTTTTTATTTTCTCTTAAATGATCTTACATGAATAATTATTACTCACCTAGTATTAAGTAAAGAGAGACCTCAAAGTTTATGGTCACCGTCATTACTTAGCTACACTTGCAAGAATATGTAATGTTTGTGAAGAAAAATTTTAAAATCTTAAAATCTATATAAATTAAGATTTGGTAAAATGGACAAATTAGACATATTCTAATTATAGTGGAAACATTATTAGAACATATTCTCTTAATCAATTTCAGATAAAATAAAGCCTATTTTTACTGGAAATTATTAATAAGACACAATATTCTAAATGAATGTACACTAACATAAAATTTAATTAACTTATAATTTATGGAGAAGGATAAAAAATTAGACATTTAAACATAAATCAAATTATTAATCTGCAAAGAGCTGAGCATTTTTCTGTTAAATATTCATTCACATTCTTATGTCTTCTACTACCTGCTATGTTTAAATAAAAGGCAATGTATCAAGTAGCCAGTCTGAGTAATGCAGTGTAGCAGTTTTAGTAACAATCCCATTCAATATATTAAAGAATTTTCTCATTCCACATTGTTGTAAACAATCCATTTTTCATTGCCTATGATCATTCTTTTCAAAAATGGGCTGTTTTGTTGCTTTTGAGCGGAAAATCACAGATGGAAATGCAATCCATTAAATCTTTTACATTAAACTGTGAAGCATCTAAACACCATAGTCATTCACATATCCAAATGTCTTGAAACGCCTTGAAACACTCACATGAAATATATAAGGTATCTCAGCAAATGTCCTATGTCATGTGATTCTGGATGATTTTTTTTAACCAGCATTTTGATTTGGTTGTCATCAATGGCTGCAAACCTGCTGGAATGTTCTCAGTCTTCCAGATCAAAATTTTCACTTATGAACACTACTCCCAGCTATGGCACCATCTCCATAAATGGCATATATCTTCTTTGCTGTTTGTACCACATTTTTCATTTTTTCCTTTGAGCATCAGATGATGAAAATGCATCTAATTTTCAACCATTTTCACTTTTAATGTAAAAACATTTTAAAATTCATAATCCACACATAAATCATATCGAAAGACATTTTACTTTCAATTCTTCCAATATAACAATGTATAATACCCTGTCACCAGCCTTAGTCAGAAGAAAATGAGATTCATCAGACTTTTCCCACTGATACACTACCAAGTTCCAATACTGAAATGCTCATTAAAAGGTACTTCTATCAATGGAAATTGGTTAGAATGTATACTTTGACCTGCCTGTGGCTATACAGCCCCACATACAATATTATGTTAGGAAATGTTTCTTCCTTCAATTTGATGAAAGCTTTCTGCAATTTGTGTAACAGTTCTTCTGTTGCTCTTTACTTGGTAGGAAAACATTTGTTCACTTAACATGTCAATAAGTATGAAGCCTCTAAATGTCTTATCAGAAGTTGGGGAATTTTCTCCTGTTTGAACCATTTCTGAAATATACTCAACACAACTGAACATAAATACTCTACATTTCAGAAATGCTTTTTAACCATATAAATTTGGATTTTATCAAATCTTTCTTCTTGTCCATTACTGTGGTATTCAACACATTAAAATATGGTTATTCATTAAGGCTAAATGAGGCAAAAAGTATAGGATAATTGGGGTTATGTTGTACCAATATTTTCATATAGTGAGAGTGTAGTGAGTAAAAAGTAATAACAACTCCCTTTATTCACTCCCTTCAAATTTGGAGGACTGAAGAAAATGATGGAAAAGAATTTACAGCCCTATGTAAAAAATTTTGGACAATGAAAACCTTGCCCTCACAGAAATTGGCCGGCAAGCTGAGAAGAAGATGAAAATAAATTTGCGAGCCTATGTGAAATTGTTTTTAGACTAATGAAAACCTTGCCGTCACAGAAATTAGCCATTGAGGTAAGAAGAAAAAAAAGAAAGTCACGAGCCTATGGGAAATTCCTTTTGATATAAAATGAGGAGAAAAATTAAATTAATAAGAGTGTCTGAAGACATGTGAAATGTTTTGTTTCTGTTCCCCATGTTCAGCCTTGAAGTTTTCGCCAATGTAAAATTACTCACCAATTAAATTATCAGCCTTAACCAAGCAAGTGGCACTTCAAAGAACTTTCAACACTCCAAGAAAGCTAAATATTTAAAACTATCTCTCTTCTTCTACTTTTGAATACAACTGCATATCACTGCTTTGATATTTTTATCTCTACATTTGTTTTAAACATTTTCTAATATTATTTTGTCAAATCATTTACTCTGTTGAATAAACATTTACTCTTCCTGACAATTCATTAAAACTACGGACTATAAAAATTTCTAATTTTCCTGAAACAAACTACTGACACAACTTCAAGCATGTCAATACATAAATAAATCCGTCTTCTTGTTTTGTTAAAATTACCCATGTGTTTCCTTGTCATTATCATGCTTCATTAATCTTCTTGGCATGGATAAATCAACTATTCATTTTAACCCCTAAGCCCCACACCACTATAAGAGCCTGTCTTAAAAGTCAGCTTTTGAAAATACTGACTCATATCATGGCTTGAACACCAACCAATAGTGATAATACACACCTTTCTCAGACACATTGCAGCCAGAATAGAAATATAAACAAAGCAAATCACAGTTTTCATGAATGGAAGTCAGCAATCATAGGAATAACAATTTTAGAGATGAAGAAACTTAATAAAGGCTCTTGAGTTTCTTGGTATTGGCAACAATAAGAATATAGCTATAAATTACTTTAGAATTCATTTTTAAATGTTGTTGGGGGCCAATAAATACATAGATATAACAAGAGACTTCAGTATGATTGATGAACAAATTCAACAAGCTAAATAAATGATAATGAATGCATTCCTTACTAAAGAACATAGCTATATGCCAAAATTGTTTCCATTCAAAAAAGATCAATGAGAAAATAAAAGAGTTGAACTCAAACAACTTTTGTCTCAGAAAGTCAATCTTATTGTGACAGCTGCTCTAATACTTGAGGTATGAGAGCTATATAACTGACTGAAGATCAAATCTAACTATATGAATTAACACTTCATTCCCACCTCCTCCATAATGATTAGCAACATCTTTGATGTTAATGTAGTATTACCCATAGTGGTGTTGTAACCAGCATATGGTTGCAAAGGAAAGAACAAGCAAGGATTAAAATTTCAATGGCATGTATTGGACAATATGGTTTGCTGGTCCTGTATAGGGGCCATCAAGATGAAGAACAACTCAGTTTGGATTTTTTCATATAGATGGGTCTCGAGGAAACATTGGATTCAAACAAGACATCCGATGAGGTATTGTATTTCTTTTTCCATTGTTGGAGGGTTCATTTTGTTAGTTTGTTAATACTTTGCTGCACATTGCTGGCACCAGTTGTTCCCTGATGGGATCAAGGTGTTTGGTGCAAGTAAGACCTGAATAATCCATTTCCCTTGCTGCATGTCTCTGACATCAGTTGTTATACTTCTTGCTGCATTCAGTGCATCAAGTGTTGGATGAAGATTGACCTTGGTTATGGTGGTGACAACAAGAGGTGAGGCCATTATCAACAGCTGGCATGGTACTGTGTCAGTTGTTTATGAAGGGCTTTCATCTAAGCTAATCTGGTGGCTCCCACCAGCCTCATTTTTTGGGGGGGTGGGGGCAATGATTATGATTGGCTATTGTATTTTAGATCTTTGCAGGAATTTGTTTTGTGGACCAGATGTGAGGGTTGGAGCCTCTGTGCAGAAGACAACTTTTTTTAGTTGGTGTTTTGCTTTCTTCCTGAGTGCTCACATCTGGCTGACATGTAGAGTGAATCAGAAAGAGATCTAATTTACAGTGGAGGATAACAGTAAGATTATCTTGAATAATATTCTTATGTTTACTACATATCCTTGTTACTTCACACATTTCACTGTATATTGTGTATTCATGCATGTAATTCATCCTGGATTTTTATCTCTATCTATAAAAGGCAGGATGTGTATGTGTGTGTGTAACGAATACACGGCCGCAATTTTCGACGGATTTGCACCAAAATTTACATGCACATGCTCCAAGTTAGTGGAAAGGCCAAGATCAACGTTGCATTTCCCAATTCCCATCAATAGTGGAAATAATCAATTTTTTCATGCTTCTACAGCAGTTTTTATGTAGTTTGCGGCCATTTTCTACTGGCCAGAATGAGAGCCTATAGCTGGCTGCCACGAATAGGCAGGAAGATTCTATTGGCCAGCGTGAGAGCCAACAGCTGACTGATATGAGTGTTAACTAGCATGCTAGCATGCAAAAAAAATTGATAGCTGCATTCATCACAAGTGGGAAAAATTTAAATCTGCATGGCACTTTACTCCAATTGGCTCATTCGCTTGCTTAAACTCAACGTTGATTCTGATTCTGCAGAACTGGGTTGGGTGTGAAAAAGTATTTGTTGTTAACATTCTTTTTTCATCCGGTTTTTCCAGTTACGAGTCCTTTTTTAAAGCTGATCGTTTTGTGTTCATTTTGTTTAGTTTTTTTTTGTAACAGATTTAATGTTTAGTATACAGCTTAGAAAAAATTTGCAGTGTGAGATAGGCAAGAAGTAAGGCATGTAGCAGCATCAGCATGGCAAAGGGCACTCCTTTAAAGGCAAGGAAAGGGCAAAAATATTTTAAGTCAAGTGATAGCAATTGCTGTATGAGTTGTATGATTTTTGAATCAAGCACGGGTAACGCCGGGCCATGCTGTTATATATGGGAAGGAACTGCCCTGTCTTCACTTTCTAGTCTTGATAGTGTCCAAAAGAGTCTCTGTGGGGGACAGTTATGTTCCACCCTACATCCCTCTTTCTATTTTAAGTCAAGTGATAGCAATTGCTGTATGAGTCGTACAATTTTTGAATCAAGCATGGGCAACGCCGGGCCATGTTGCTAGTAAAGACTAAATCTGCCAAACTTGTTGCAACTTCCCACTGAAGAAATTGATTGATAGATTTCTTTTTCTTTTTAACAGCTTATCAACTTTTTGCAGGTTATTTAAGGCCAGAAAATATTTTTAGATTAAAAGTCTTTTTTTCCAGAGATAATAATCATTTTGTGATACAAGTGTAACTGGAGGGAAAAGTTGTTGGTTCATAACTTTCCCAAGGATATTTGTATGCAAGTGAATACAACGTACCCAACTGGAATTGGAAGAGCTTTCCAAATAACAATTCCAAGCCATTATCCATTACACCACCTGCACAACCAAGCTTACAGCACCTAGTATTCTGAAGAAGACACCCATCAAGGTACTGACCAGGCTTGATGTTGCTTAACTTTGGTGATCATACAAGAACCGGTGTTTCAAAGTGTTATGGCTGTAAGCCCATTGAAGAAAGACTAAATCTATTGATCCTGATTTGTCACTCTATTGTAAGAATTAAATAGATGTGAAATGATTAATGAATACTTGGAAAAATAATTGACAAATGCAGAGCATGAGTAGAAGAGAGAAAGAGAAAGTGAGAACAATACTAAGTGTCAACACTAACACTTCGGCTACTCAGGCTCAGCTCATATAACCCAACTGTTAAGTTTTATTTTGAACCAATAAACAATGTCTCAGCAGAAAAAAAGGTCGATTTGTTCTTAACTCATAATAATGTAATAATTTGTAACTGAGACTGAAAAATTTCAGTTTGAAATAAAAACATCTTGGATGGTTTAAATTCAGTATTTTTTCAAGGAATATCACTTATTTCAACTTCATAACTTTATATATTGACTTAAATTTACTGTTCATAATCATAACAATTTTATATGAACTTCATCAAGGCAAATGCAAGGATTTTCTTTGTAACAAGTATTTATATACAAGAGCAAAAGTGTTATTGATCTTTCAAGATTTTAGGTATAGGAACACTCATAAATATTCATCAGGTTAGCTGAAAAGTCAGGCAAGTTATGGAGGATATTAAGTGATACAATTCAATATCTAATAAATGAAAGTGAATTTTTTGTTCTTGTATATAAATACTTGTTACAAAAAAATCCTCTCATTTTTCATATATATATATATATATATATATATATATATATATATAAAATACTTAACTGTTTCACCTTTATGGTAAACAGATATATTTTTTAAATTCAATTTATGTAACAGCCCAGACTCAGCACTCTGAGTTGTGCAAACAGTGAGAGATATGTATATTTATTAATATATACTTAATAGCCCTGTTATATATATATATTATAAATTAATTGATTTAAAATGTTTTTTTCTGCTACATATTTATATATCTTACTGTTTTTTTTTTTTTATATATATATATATATATATATATATATATATATTTATATATATATGTTTTTATATAATATATACATAATATCTTACATTAATTGCACAACTCAGAGTTTCATACCAAAGCAATTTTCAAGTGCTAGAATTATTATTTTTATTATTATTTTCATAATAATTCCAGCACTTGAAAATTGCTTCAACATGAAACTCAAAGTTGTGCAATTAATGTAAGATATTGTGTATATTTATTTATATATATATTAAATAGTTCTGTTATTTTACATTGAGCACTATTTTTTCTTATGCTATAGAGTATTTATATATATTTGTATATGATCACTCACTCATATACCTACCTATATTTACCCATTTGGTTATATATATATATATATATATATATATATATATATATAAGGAAGAACAGTAAGATATATAATCCGGTGTTCTTATAGATATTTTTATTTTTACAATATAGTGCTCAATGTAAATTTACAGAGCATTAATATTATAAATTAACTGATTTAAAATATGGTTTTGTCACTACACAGTTCTAACCATGTTTCAAAAATGAAAGCTAAAAGCTTGGAATTTAATTTTGTAATTAAATTAAAGACATTAGTTCCATTTCATCCTCAAGTGAATTTTGGAGTAACTTATTTTTAAATTTACTGGGTTTTTTGAAGGCACGGCAAAAAAAATCATAATTTACAGTTTCCAAGGATACAGAGAAATCCATTCATCCAGACAAGGGGTGGTTGCGTGTTCATTTTCATTAACTTTTGTTGTATCAGTTATTAGTTACATTTGAAAAAGGGGTTACATTTAGGTAGGGGTAGGGATGGATTTCTCAACGAATTCTGACATCCGTTAAATGCATGTTGTCTGGATTTTTTTTTAAATTTTATTGTTAACGGCAAAAATTCTTACGGCATTTTTTCTATTTGCATACTTAAAGATTTTTTGGGGATGTTTAGGTTAGAATACGTTTTATTTAACTACAATTTTAAAATAATTTCAGTTTTAATTTTTAATAGACTATATTTCTTTTTAAAACAAGTAAATGTATTAGAATTACTTACAGTATGTAAAATTATTTTTTCACATCAAGTATAAGTATGTATATTATCAGGTCACTTTTTTTTTTCTTTTTTTTTACAGACACACACACACACACACACACACACACCAAGTATTCATTCAAATATGAACATTTGTTGATAATGACTAGTTATGGTTGAAAGCACTGAAAGAAAAACATTTATAGCAGAGTTGATAACTTCTCATAGTCACAATTCTGGGTCAGGTATTGTTATGGTAATTTACCCACGCATGCATGGACTTTCCCAGCTATAAATAGGAGCAGGTACTGCCTTTTGCGGGGTGAAGTTAGCTCCTTCAGTTGGACTGAACATTCTTGCTGCAACACTCGTCTGTATTACTGTTTCTGTTAATATATTTATTTAACTCAATTGTACTCATGTCTTTATTTGTGGCCCTAACAAGGCCACAAAAGGTATATTGAATTAATGATGACCACAGACCAATAGACATCATGTATGGTGAGCTGGCCACAGAACACCACCTGGTAAGCCACCCTGCACTACATTTTAAGGATGTTTGCAAGAAGTATCCAAAATTCGCAGGCATCAACTCAGGTAGATGGGAACAGCTAGCAGACAATCAGAGCAGCTGGCATCATGCTGTTCAAAGAGGAGTCACGAAGGGCAGGAAGACAATGCAGGAAGCAGAGAGATACCTTCATCTTACATTCCAGCTTCATTCTGTCAAACCTGCAGGAGAGAATGTCATGCAAAAATTGGACTGTTAAGCCACTCAGAGCACTGCTGAGTTGACATGAAAAAGTGATAGATATCAGAAAGAAATCCAATACAGAGTAGCTAGTTTTTTCAGTGTATCAAAATTGTTTTCCTTCCTATCAGCTTGTCGAAGTGTGAGTGACATTTTTATGTTGTCAAAATCCAGGTTGGTTTAGACAATTCCCTTTTGCATTTATTCTTTGTGTGCACTTGCTTACTGAATCATACTTGGTGGAGGTATATAATATTAGTGGTAAATATACACATACATATGCAAAATATATAAATATATATATATATATATACATACATATATATTTTTTGAATAAAAAATTCCGAGAGGATAGAATCCAGGTAGAACTCAATGTCCAGGAAAGAGTAAGGATATAATAAAAAGGCTTAAACACTAATATTCCATGGTCATAATTTATTCCATTGGAATCGTAAATACGATCCAATTCATCGGGCCTACAAATTCAAAAGGAAAACAGAAAAAACAACTCCAGAAACAAAAAATAGAATTTAGAAAGAGTGTAAGCATGAGAGTGTAGGACAAATGTTAGAGCCAAAGAGAGGGGTAACAGACTAGAGAAGGAGGGAGATTAAACCTTAACAGAGAGAAGTTTTAGAGAGATGAGTCAAAGATGGTTCAAGCGAGAGAAACATGAATGTTGTTGGATGTCTAATACATTAAAGATGTAACCGGAAAGGATACATTTTGTGGTGACATACACACACAAAATTCCTAGGGGGTCAAAATGCGACAAAGTCCATTGATAATTTTCAATTATATGACTGCCAGGGGTCAAAAAAATTGACACCTGGCCATGGAAATCTTTAGTAAAAGGCAAAAGATTTATCTGCAATTCCTGACCACCAGAAACCAAAAGTTTTGTTTTTTGTTTTCCAAAAAATAGCAGTGATAAGGAAAATTAAACCAAACTGACTTTGACATCTCTGGGTCAAAGGTCAGCCAGCCAGCAATAAACATTTAGAAAAAGCTGTAATAAAACCCACCACTCCCAGATAAGAGCAAAAAGTGAAAACATTAGTAGGGCTTGATATAACCTATGTTTGAACAATGGCTTGATACATTTTGTTTTGTTTTTAACACCCCGTGACCTGGGTGATGACAACAACACTTAGCAGATGACATTGTTTTTTTTCGCCACATATCTTTCATATTTCCCATCACTGGGCCATTTAGCTGTTCCTTTTATTTATTTATGTTCATGCCAAATGAAAGAGTAATGGATGAAGTTTGAATGATATTATTTTGAAGTGAAAATAAATATTTTTTCGTAAAAAAAACGGTGATTTTTCTCAGAAAATTGGGCATAATTTCTGAATGCTAACTGCTAAGTGACATTTTCCACAGCCAAATTGAAGATTAATTACCAGTGAATAATTCCATGTGCAAACAATAGCCATCTGGATCCTATAATGTTGCCCGAAAAGGTCCAGAATTTTACTGATTAATCGAAAACTTGTTGCGCATAATTGTGTTTTTCAAGGTCCGTTTCCATTATTTCATCTTGATGTTGTCATTTTTGGACAGCCAAGTCATCAAGGATTCAGGAAAAAAGTTTGGCACAGGTTTGCTTTAAGAACTTTACATTCTATGAGGTGTTTAAAATGTTACTGATGAATGAGATTTTTCGCTGAATATTTTGTTTATGCGCCATGTTGGATTTTCCTATATGACAAAAACAAGGCTTTTAAACAGCCATGATATGTGTGTGTGTGTATATATGTATGTTATCCCTGTAAAGTTTAGGACCACACCCTCAACACACTACATGTTACTGCTGTGGTTTCCTTAGTAAGTAGATATTTATGGAGGCGGTATTGCTATCCCCACATGCAACCCGTTCTGAATTCAGACTTGTCCTTCTCCTGGGCCATTTGCCCTATCAAAGTGAAAAAGCTGAGTCTACCCTTTTATTCAGCCTCAATCTTTTGTTACCAGATGCAATGTCCATTGGAGGAAGATATCTTATTTTGTGGGTATAGAGAGATCCAAATTCTTCAGTTCTTTTGTTAACTGACAAATTGTCCATAAGTAATTTTTGTTTTGGGGAACCACTTGTAATAAAAAATATATCATCCTAATTACTAATCATATGTGACAGCTCAGAATAAGAACATTTTATTTAATCTACTGGGATAAACTGTTCTTATGCTGCTGTTCACTAATGAATATCTCATCTTGGTCAATAGGGCAGGTTGATTTGTTAACTTTTTTTTTAGAAAGTCAACATTGCACTCACTATAAAAGCTGTGGTTTGATGTGGTAAGTACTGACACCAAAAATTAGATTCATAGCTTTTACCAATTTTTGAGCATTTAGATTAGCTGAAAAATTAACAGAAATACCTAATTTCTGCAGGTTTTTGCTGATAAACTGATTTCAAAATTTTACTGTTTCAAGAATAAGTTCAAATGAATTTGATATTTTTTGTATTAGATACATTGAATGGAAAATATATTCAAACCAGAATTCTAATTATGAATCACGACAAGCAAAATATGCAATTTTTTACTGTATTCAATAAGTAAAAACTGTAAAAAATTGTAAAGGAATACAAAAAAGCTACTCAATGACTATGATCATACACCATTTGTTAGGGCAATTATTAAAAATAAAAAATAGAAAAGTAAATGTAACACCACAATACTGCTGGGCACAAATTATAAAACAAAATGTTTTAAATTTGTATTGAAAATCACCCTAAAACTACTGCACTGTACAACATATCACATCTTAATATAGCTAAATTGTTCAGTATAATTTCCCTTCGAAGTAAATAAAGGTCTTATTTGATGGCATAATGATCTAGTAATAATTTGCATGTACCTTGTATCTTGTCCATATACAGTTTGTAAAGCTTCAGTAAATTATAAATTTTATGAGGATTTCGCTGATCACCAGAATTAAATTCCAGTGGTACAATTTTGAATATAATCTTAATCTTTAAACTCATTTCCTCAAAAAATTTAGAAAAAATATTTTGTGTCATTATTTGTCATGTGAAACCCCACCTTTCAAACTGAGTGCAATGCCATGGTTCCTGAATCAACCTGCCCTATTGTTCAATTGTCTTTTAGTATAACTCAGTTATTACTACTCTTATTTCGATTGAGTCAAAGTCTAGACTGGTTGCCAATCATGGCAAAGAGACCATGCTCTTTAGCTCACAGCTGTGTACAGAAGATAGATTCATAATATTCCCAAGTGTATCTTTATGAAAATGAATGTAATAAACTTGACCGGAATTCAAACTCAGCTTGCTAACTTCTCATTTCAAGTCACTAACCATTACACCACCTGCATATATATATATATGTGTGTCAAATTATTCATACACCCATCAATTTTGAATATTTTTATCCATTTCTCAGAATCTAATGCCTGTATGATGCCAGGTTTTTTATATGTTAATAAGCACATAAAAAAACTCAATTTTAATAAATTTTACAGGCAAATTATGCAAAATAGGAAAAGACAAAGTTATTTGTACAGTAGAAAATATCATTTAATTTGATTGATTCATGTAAGTATAAGTAATTTACATAATTATTTTATCTGTAAAGCTTTCTAGACTATTTATTCAGTGGAATATTTGTGATAATTCCAGCAAAGAACATCATAATGAGAAAGAGTGTCACCATTGTTATTGTTACATTAACAACACAATGAGGAAGACAAAGGAGCTTAGCATTGACTTAAGACAGAATTATTAACTTCCACAAGTCAGGAAATAGTTACAGCACTATTTCAAACTGGTTAGCTATCCTTAGATCTATGGTACAATCTGTTATAAAGAAGTTTAAACAGTTTGGCATGACAGAATTTGCCTGGGCATGGAAGAAAACCCAAATTGTCACTGAGAACTGCATAAAAACTATGTCACAAGGTTAATATAAACCCAAGAGTTGATGTACAGAAGATTTGGTGCAAGAAAGGTGATGCTGTTCTCCCAAAGAACACAGTGACAACATTAAAACATGGAGGCAGCTTGATGATATTTTGGGGTTGTTTTAGCTCAAGGGGTACTGGACAATTAATTGCAATAAGAGGAATAATGAAATCTGCAGACTATATCAATAATCTAAATGAAAATTTACAACTATCAGTGTACAATCTTCATCTCGGTTGGCAATTTACTTTCCAGCAAGATAATGATCCTAAACATACATCTAAATCAGTGACTGCATGGCATTAGAAAAAGAAGTTCTGCCATGGCTTTTAATGAGTCGTAACTTGAATCCTGTTGAAAATCTATGGCAAGAATTGAAAGTTCAAATAAATCATCAGTCACCCAAAAACCTTCAGGAATTAGAAGTAACTATTGAAGAAAAAGACTTGTTTAAATCTCATCAAAAATTTACAAAATGATTGCAGCAATTTATAAAGATGAAAGGGCATACTATTAACCATTGATATTGTGAAAATTGTTCAATTTTATCTATTTTTCATACTGTATGAATAATTTTGTCTTTTTCTATTTTGCATAAATCACCTGTCAAATTTGTTGTTTGGAAAATTGAGTTTTATATACCTTTTTTGTGTTGATTAACATATAAAAAAACCTGGCATCATACAGGCATTAGATTCTGAGAAATGGATAAAAATATTCAAAATTGATGGGTATATAATTTCATCATTGACTATATATATATATATATATATGTATGTCTGTTCCAAGTAAAATGCCATTTTTGACTATGAGTGAGAACTGGTAACAGCATTTTTTCTGTACTATTTGAATATGCAATGTATTTATGGAATTGTGGTTTTCTTGAGTGTTTATTAATTAAGATATGAGGTCTGTCTGAAAATAATCAAGCTATTTAATATTAATGAAAAAAAAAAAAGAATCCTACATAGTGCAGTAGTGCCTTAGTCCACTTCAAAGTACTATTCTTGGCACCTCACACTTATTCTAACATGCTTTCAAGTTTTCAAAATAGTCTGCATAGTCTTCTTTGGGATTGCCATCAGGTGCCTCATCACATATGCCTTAATCTTACCCACAGTTTGAAATTTTTCTTTGGAAAAATTCAGAAGTTGTAGGGAACAAAAATACCTGGGTGGTGCAAATTATTGTTAAAAAATCTCTTCAAATGAGAGGAAAAATGGGCAGGTATATTGTTTTGATAAAGTTTTAGATGCATAGCAATAACAGAAATTAATTTCTTCAAAAAAATTCATGCACCTTGTACTTTTATGTGTTATTGTATATATCACACATAATGGATATTTAGGCAGCACTATTACACTGATACACATTTGTGCATAAACATTGAAATTTAATAAAGGAAAAAAAATCAACAATCCTTGTCTGCACACACACATGCACAAATATAGCATACATGCA
This sequence comes from Acanthosepion pharaonis, assembly GCA_903632075.3. Classification (NCBI taxonomy): domain Eukaryota; kingdom Metazoa; phylum Mollusca; class Cephalopoda; order Sepiida; family Sepiidae; genus Acanthosepion; species Acanthosepion pharaonis. Next base: position 2,882,595 of record CAHIKZ030000273.1, read on the forward strand.
TCCATTCTTTTTTTACCAAACATGTGAGCAACGGTGTGGTATTAGAGAAAACAGCAATAAAAATGATACTTATACTTAACATTAGGAAGTGACAGTTGAAATTTTTAGCGCAAATAATGTAGAAAAAGGGGTTGGAAATTTTGATACTAGGAGAAATAAAAGGACAAAATTTATTAAGAATTAGAAAGGACAGGAAATTGAATTAAAACAGTTTTTCATGAAAGTAGGTTTCTCAAGTCCACAAAAGGTTATCACTCTTTCCAGTATTGATAAGAGCTTCTTTGCTAACCATTTGTTTGAAGTAGTGTTGATTATGGCATTATTTTCTCTTCAAGTTACATGTGATATCCATTTTAGTTGTTACTGCTGTTGAAAAACTAAAGTGATGGGGGTTTCTGTTATTTGGTACTGTTCTTTGTTTGTGATTCTGTAGTGTCAGTCCATGAGGTTAGAAGAAGGATGGTCCTCAGTAATACCTACATTTGCTCAAAGCCATTTTTCATCATTGATCTGAAAAAGTGGTTGTATACAGCTGACAGCTTACATATTTCTGAAGGAGCTTGGCATCAAAGTACAGTATTAGATTGACAGTTAGGTCTCATCATTTTATCTTGTAATTGCTAGATGTAAATATCTTCTTTAACACTTCTTGCCAATGTAACACTCTTCTGACTTCCTGTCAGTTATGATCTTCAAAAATTCGAATACAGTATCAATTATCACCTGTCTTTTTGAATCCTGTTCTTTTTATTGTCCTTTCTACTCAATAACATTTTCTCAGTTTATTTCACTCTCAGTAACCACTTGTGTCTTAGTGGCTTTATTGCCTTGCTTGGAATGAAATTATTAAAACTATATTATATACTATCAGGGATACCCAACATTGCTCAAAAGATCTCTGAATAATAATTTATTGACAATTTATTGATATTCTTCCATGGAAAATAATTTTTTTTATTCAATCTTTAAAAAATAAACTTCATTATTTTTTTGGTTTTTTACAAAATAGCTAAATTTAGGAAAATAACACATTTGGTGGGGGAGCTTAGGGGGATGAGCATCCCAATATTTTTATTCAAAAAGACACTTTATTTTTCAAATTAAATACTAACATAAATACAGAATTTACATTAGTCGGACTATTGTTCATCTTTGCCATATTTGTCACAATGTTTTCGTGGATAAAACAAATGACAGACCCAAAGAAGGTGAGTTCAATTTCAGAGGGAAAATTTTATCTAAGTTCATCAAATGTTTTTCGAAATAAAGGGTTATTGAAATTAACAAAAGAAACGTTGTGACAAAATTAAATAAATTTTAATTAAATTAAGATATATTTCATCTCAGAAATAATTTAAACATATTTTCAAACAAATCAAATCGATTTATCTAAGTTCATTAATGTTTTTTTCAAATTATTATTAACAAAAGTTAAATAAACTTAAATTAAGATATATTTAAACATATTCAATTTAATCATATTTTCAAGCAAAAACTATAGTAAACCATACTTCTTCAAAAAATAATTTTTTACTATTTACTCTGGAGGGGAATTTAGATTTTTTTAAGTAAATAAAGATTACATTAGTGATTATTTTCTTTTTAAAGAAAGTGAAAAAAGCAAACATTTATCAATAAATGAATTTAATTACTATTTTGAAAGAGTAGAAGTAAGATACATTGAGGATTTAGTTTTGAAAATTGATTATGTTTAAATTTCAAGTTATATTTCTATTTGAAAAGAAAAACACTTTAGTTAAATAAAAATTAGGAGACAGAGACATGAGTTACGGTCAACATTAGTCATGTTGAATATGTTTTATGAATTTAACTATATTTTATTTAAATTAATTTTTGAAAAATAAGGCTTGCTATAGTTTTTTGCTTTAATAAAACTTAATTTAAAATTATTTACTTTTTATATTAGTTACAAACCAAAACGATTTTATTTACTATAGATAGGGAAATAAATTCAAGAGAATAGAAATTTTAAAAATACATATAGAGTTTCAAATTATCAGCAGAATGAAAAAGTAAAAATGAACAGAATAAAAACTATTTGCATTCATTTTTACTTTTTGATTCTGAGAATTTCAAATACATTCTAATACAGTTATTATGTATTTTTTATTTTAAAATATTTTCATAAATACAAATCATACAATAATTTTTTTTAGAAAAGGTGGGTTGGGTGATACCAAGTCTGTATATATATTTATTTTGTCATTAATTATTGTAGTTTTTTAGTTTTAGCCAGACAGACACACACAGACAACTGCCCTTTATATATGTATAGATATATCGTATATTTCTGCATATAAGGTGACCTTTAGATGAGATAAAAAAAATATAGCAAATTTTCATGAATTTATCCTATACCTGTAGTATAAGACAACTGCTTAGTATATCCTTAGAAATTCAAAATAAACAAATTAACAAAACCTTTTCTATATCATGTTTTTTCTATACATGTCCCCTAAAAGGAAAACCATTGTTTTATGTTTCATCACATGATCTCAATGTTTACATTTTCTCAGCTGAGCTTGCATAGATACAAATTGATTTAATTGATATGGAATTATTCTTCAAAGATGCAATTTAAAATGAAGTTATGCCAGGAATATAGAAGGTAAAAATGGTTTTACTACTTTTATTATCAGTTTATTAGATAATGTGAATCTTTTCATGGATGTTATTGGTTTTTGCACCAAAGCCAAGGTTGGCCTACTTGACAAATATCATTCAGAATTTAAGGTTTCTTTTTTAGAATTGTAGTATAAGAGGAACCCCCTATTTTTCAGGGTGATTTTTAGGATTTAAAGGTAGTCTTATATGCAGAAATATATATAACACATAGTTTGAAACAGAAAAAATAAAACAATCCTTAAAGACCTTACAAAACAATGTAGATTAATGAACAATTTCCTTTTTTAAAATGTTAATATTTCTTCTAACAGAATTTAAGATAGATATATAAATGAAATATTAAATAATTTCTATAATATACAGAATCCAGTTGTTAACCAAAGGTGATCTTAATTTTAAAGGGGTGCTGACAAGCCCGGATGATGTGATCTTAATTTTATGTCAGTTCACTCTATGAGTGCTACAGCTATTATAGTCAGGTCATCAATAACTCTACTAGTCCCCCCCAACACTCTAGGCTTTTTTGGTGAGAAGAGTGGCTATCCTCTCACCAGGATTAAAACAAAACCTGTCAAAGGGTAGATGAACCTTCTTGTAGGATCAACAGCCATCTGGCAGACTGAACTCCATTGCTATATATTCTGTCAGGGTAGTGATAACATAACAGAGGGCTTCATCAACTGAAGTCACTGGCCAGAATGGAGGATTACCCCTAATGAATTCAATAGCTACGTATCCATGACCAAGGTTAGCCTTCAATTTGGTCAACATTGCCTGTGGTTTGACCTGGAGAGGGATGGGCTTCATCAAGTCTACTTACGCCAGAAATGCTATAAATAAATAAATTCCTATCCAAGCAGGTATGTGAAGTTGTCAGGTGCTCAGCTGCACAATGATCCTATGACAACACTCAGTCATAAGACAGCCGATCTTAATTTTTGAATGTCATTAACAGTGCAATGAGAATAAAAGAAACAACAGAAATCATCTTATACTTTTGGTTGTATTGTTTAATAAATCACCATAACTTATTCCATTCATTTCTGGATATCATGCCTTGAGTATAAAGTTGGGAAATATAGTTTGAACAGAGAAAGCCTACAACCTGAAGATAAGAGAAATGAAAGATAAAAAAATATATAAAGTCAAAAACACAAGAGGAATGCAATTATTATGTTTTATCACTGACAGACAATACAATAACGCAGAAGTCAAATGCTTTGAAAACATTATTGACAAGATGAATTTAATGCTGGATCAGCCAAAAAGACCTTTATATATACATGGAAAAAGCATCAAGATCGAATCCACTATATAAAGGGTGTTCCAGTAAGTTGGACCCATTTTAAAGTGAATTATGTTTAAGCGCCTAATGATTTTTCTTCCTCTTACAGATTTAACAACTTAAGTCCTTGGCCATTTCAACCATGGAAAGATTAACAATCAAATGTGTTTAAGTTATCAAAGCCTATTACAAAGGTGGATATTCAAACAGAATGCACTTTGTGATTTTTTTGGTCAACATAATCGACCAACCGAGTGTGCAATTGGAAACAATGTGACATTGTTGTGGAAAGGTTTAATTCCTGCATGCGATGAGGAGTAGAGGGGTCTGGATTTTCAGCCACATTCTTGTGCACTGCCGCAATGTTTTCAGCTGAACAGCATAAACAAGCACGCAATGGTGTTTTCACATCTGCCACTGACCGAGTTTGTTTGAATTTACAAACAATTTTTCCAATAGCTCTCTTGATACTTTAACTTCTTTCTTTGATTATTAATCTTTCCATGGTTGAAATTGTCAAAGACTTAAGTTGTTAAACATAATTCACATTTAAAATTGGTCCAAGTTATTGGAACACCATTTATATACTCGACTCTCCCGTCGAGATTCAACATATGAAAGTCAAGCAGATCAGTTCCTAGGAAACCGACAGCCCGACAACAGCACGAGATTTGATTATAGTGGTGAAGGTTTCGTACAGGACCAGCCACACTTTTTGAAGAGTTGAATACAGAGACCTGGTGCACTACATGCCACAAGGTTCCCAAATGACCCTCCACAGGTTTTGAATTCAGAGTTGTCCTTCTCCTAGACCAGTTGCCATCCAAGGCTATAGAACCCAGTCTGTCCTGCTATTTACCCATAGCTGGAGGGAGAAGAAGAGGATTCACACCTTTCCCAAGGGTATTAGCATGTAAGTGAATGTAATGGATTCAGCTGAAATTCAAACTCAGATCTCCGACTACTCAATCCAAGCTACTATCCATTACTCCACCGTGCCTCCCCATTTATATATATATGTGCATGCTCTCACTTGAACACTGGAAGATAATATAAAATAAATATGCAATATCCAATGTTTATAAATATTATGTCAATTATATGTATGTGTATAAACATTCATCTTGAATGTCATATTTTAAATCAGTAAAGGCTTATGGCCATGTCATGTTGAAATACCAGTTCTCATACAATCACTGAAGTTAAGCAATATTAAGCCTGGTCAGTTTCTAGATGGGTGACTGCTTGCTCTAAGCTTGAACGTGCAGGTGGTGTAATGGATAATGGCGTGGCACTGGAAATCAGAGCGTCTAGTTCAAATTCCAATTGAATTTTTTATATATACTTATGCGCAAATACCATTAAGAAAGGTATGAATTCATCTTTTCTCCCCCTAGCTATGGGTTAATTAGTAAACCGTGTATCACTAAATGATTATTATCTCAAAAAAAAAAAAAAAAAAAAAGAAAAAAAAATAGTTGATAAGTTATAAAAAATAAATCAATCACTCAAGTCACTGCTATTTTTCTTAAGACAACATGAAGCAAAACTGAAAATTTAGACATGTACAAATAGAACTACGTTTCTAATTTTAGAAACGTTACTATTAGATTGGTGCAAAAATAATGACGTAATGATGTCGTTTTTTGACGTTAAAAAATACATCCAAAAACGACATTATTACGTCATTATTTTTGCACCAACCTAATATTAAATTCCTTTTGGTTAAATTATAAACAGATAAAAGAAAAGTTGGTACATCACTATAGAAGAGGGATGGGCAAAATTTTTCATGGAGGGCAAGCATCATTGTCAGCCTTATATGAAGTTGTCTGCATCACAATAACAAAACGAGTTTTAAAATGACAATATAAATAACAATCATGCATGTGTATTTGTACATTTATTTGATACAAGACATTTTGTGAAAATGTTTGACAGCCCAAAATACTATTGGCTCACATAATGGTGAATGTGTATTCAGCATTTACCCTATACAAAAACTATCTGAATTGCCAAATTTACAGAAATTAAAATGTACTGGTTTATGGAGATTTAAGAATAGCAGATATTTTGTAACACCTGAATTGGGAAGAAGGTGGGGGGAATAACAAGATGTCTTTACATTTAAACCAGAAAAATTATTTCCATATTGTCCAAGAGAAACTGGAAGACTATAAGAGTAATTACATGCGAAAACAATGTAACATCTGAAATAATCTGCCAATATTCACTCTTTCTGGGTGAGGTATGAACTTTATTTCAGAATTTAATAATAACCTTGCATTAAGTTTCTCTGAATTTGTTTTGTATGTCACATGAAGTCCAAAAGTCCTTTCAAGAATCTGGTTAGGATTACAAATCTATTGCAGGAAAAGTGATATAATACACATTTTAATATAGCAATTAGCATTCTTTATATTTTGTTGGATATTCTCTCTCTCTCTCTCTCTCTCTCTCTCTCTATATATATATATATATATATATATATATATATATATATATATATATATATATATATATTTATTTAATGGATACAATAAATTGTTGAAGTTGTATGGATAATTTATGAACACTGATATATATATATTTCATTACATGTTGTGCCAAATAGTAAATTATTTAAAAGAACAATAAATAAAGAAACCATGTTTACTTAATAGCAAATTCCAGTTCCCAAGAAAATCCCTTCCGAAAAAATTGACATACCACATTATATACTACCACAAGCACTTGAATCATTATGTCCCACACTGTACCAATGTCAATGTCCAGTCATTGTACAATGGAAACTGATGTAGTGGTATAGGTACCTGTGTGTCTGCCAACAGGAAATATACATATGATGTTATTTATGTACTTTTCTATAAACATCTCCCAAAATCTATCAAGAATTTCTCGTTATTGTAAAAGATTTTCCGCGGCCGTATAAATCCAATTAATTTTAATAAACACACTCCTCTTTATGGCAAAATATTTATTATTATTTATTAAACAATAAAATTTTTGAAAATAATATTAAAAATGATTTTAATGAATTCTATTAAATGAATCCTCCAACCACTATTACAATAATACTTATTGCATACCTACTTTTGCAGCCCCACCATATACTTTAAATATCACAAATAACAAGAGACAAAAAAAAAAAGGAATTTTTTTTTTTTTTTTTTTAAACAAAATCCAACATTCTAATTGTCTTATTTTTTTTTTATTAACTGACTATATAATGAAAAACCAGTTACCTGAATAAAATCAAGTGTCTGAATTTCTGAGACTAAGCTTTTGTCATAATGATTCTTTTAAACATCCTCACCTTTGTTGTTTTTATCATAGCATTTCAATTTGTATGCTCTTCAGTTTACTGTGGTTTGTACACCATGACAGATTTTATTATGTAAGTTAACATTTTCACAATCAAATTTGTATTTACTCACTGACATTGGTCAAGCATGTAAATTTCAGCAAGTAATGTCTGTTTATCAGTCATCCTACATGTCAGAACAATCTCCTCACAGATGACAAAGAGACTTGGAGAAACAAAAATGTTTCTAATGAAGGATGCTGAGAATACCATGGGCCAAACATATGAGAAACAAGTTCTAGACAATGGCAACAAAAATGACACTTATACTTAACATCAGGAAGAGTCAGTTGAAGTTTTAATGAGGGCTTGGAAAATTTCATACCCAAAAGACAAACTGAAGATAAGAGAAACGGAGGAAAGCATCACACAACCTACCTAGTGAGCTTAAGTGAATGGATAGCAGTATGTATGTATGTATAGATGGCCACTGATATTTGAGGATACCTGTCTACTAGGGTGGGCAGCCAATCCCTGTTGCAGATACTTGCTCAGACACATTTGTGTTTATTCAACACACAGAGCCCACCTGTGGTTCATACTATGCTGAGCAGACCTTAGTTACAGTTTCCAGCATGATCTACAATTTGGACAAGGCCAGCACGCTCAAGCCCATGGTATAGTTTCAGGCACTTTCCAAAGGTGCTGCATGCTAGGATTGACTCCACAAGTCCGATAACATCAGGAAGTTTCCTTCCTGACAAATTGACCATGGTGAGATTCGAACTCGACACTTATGGTCAGAATGTGAACATTCTAACCACTCATGCACATGCCCATGGATAGCAGTACAGTGTTTGAAAAAATGGCAAAAAGATATGTTATTAAGAGCTACAAAGGACAGGAAATTGTGGAGAGCCATGATCACCAACATCCTGAAGGGACATGGCACACAGAAAAATATCTGGTTTTAGTAGAAATGTTTACAATAACTTATTTGGGTGTATCAGATTTTATGCATAATATAAATAAATTTATATAATAGAAAAGTTAGTAATATTTATTTTTAATTTCATAATTATAAGGATTGCCAGATATAATCTCAAAGAAGAAACAAGATATTGTAAATTCTTGACTGATGAAAATACAAGGCATATGAGACAAAAAATCATACAATAATGGAAAAATAAGTTTAGCATATCAACGAGATAAGAACAAGAAAAAAAAATTGGCATTAATTTTTTTTTTACAATGATATTCACCCTGTACAAGGCCTAAGAGACACTCAAGGTAAAGAGTTACAGTGTAAGAGGCACAGTTTATGGAGACATGTGTAGAAGATAACGGTTGACCCTAGACTTCAACAGGTTCTTGAGAGTCAGTACCACGAAGCAGTGGGTCATGGGAAGAAGCTGCTTGAGTGGAACTTACATCTCACCAGAGGAATACGAAGGTAACAAGGGTGTGTTAGCTTCAATGCAAATGCCATGACAGGTCTTAGACATAATAGTTAGAACTAAGGAATATAGTTTGTCTGAACACTTTCCATGGACATAGTGATAGAGTAGCGAGTGGCTTGTGAAGTTTCATCTGTGGGAAAGAGGGATGTAGGGTGGAACATAACTGTCCCCCACAGAGATTCTTTGGGACACTATCAAGACTAGAAAGCGAAGACAGGGCAGTTCCTTCTCATATATAGCAGCATGGCCCGGTGTTGCCCGTGCTTGATTCAAAAATGGTACGACTCATACAGCAATTGCTATCACTTGACTTAATTTGCCCTTTGCCATGCTGATGTTGCTACATGCCTTACTTCTTACCTATCTCACACTGCAAATTTTTTCTAAGCTCTTTACTAAACATTAAATCTGTTACGAAAAAAGAACTAAACAAAATGAACACAAAACGATCAGCTTTAAAAAAGGACTCGTAACTGGAAAAACCGGATGAAAAAAGAATGTTAACAACAAATACTTTTTCACACCCAACCCAGTTCTGCGGAATCAGAATCAATGTTGAGTTTAAGCAAGCGAATGAGCCAATTGGAGTAAAGTGCCATGCTGATTTAAATTTTTCCCACTTGTGATGAATGCAGCTATTGATTATTTTTGCATGCTAGCATGCCAGTTAACATTCGTGTCAGTCAGCTGTTGGCTCTCATGCTGGCCAGTACAAAATGGCCACAAACTACATGAAAACTGCCATAGAAGCATGAAAAATTGATTATTTCCACTATCAATGGGAGTTGGGAAATGCAAAGTTGGTCTTGGCCTTCCCACTAACTTGGAGCATGTGCATGTAAATTTTGGTGCAAATCCATCAAAAATTGCGGCCGTGCATTCATTACACACACACACGCATCCTGCCTTCTATAGAGATACTCCATTTTTGATCTGATCTGGCTCTTGTAAAGGCAGAGGATAGAGGCATTAAAAATTACACAAAAAGAGTTGAAAAAAATTAAAAAGCGTTCTAAGCAATAGAAGTTGACTAATCAGCAAGAAAATACTTGAAGAAGCTGGTGTTGTGAATGTAAACAGAAAGAAAAGAAGCAGAATATTAAGAACATTGATTAAATACATTATAGCAAGAAACTAGCACCTTTCACAAAGAGAAACATTTCAGTTGGGCAAATACATGACAACTGACAACATTAATTTAGGTGGAGTAATGTTGAGAGCTAGTATTGTAGGCAGAAAAGTTATATGTCCCTTCAAAGATGATCAGTGGCATAGCTAGAGTATATGCAACCCAGGATAACTCTTGAATTTGCCACCCTTCCCCCTACAAAAAAATACATAATGCCCAATGACTTACTCTGATATATAATTATATAAATACAAAATTATATACACCCAAAATATGAAAAATAGAGCAACATATACGCTCAAACTTCTGTCAAGGAAAATAACTGAAATTTATATGACAACAACCAAGATGTGCCTCCTTCACACAGCAGTGTAGTAGTATTAAAATAATGCATTCTAGGTTCATTTACAGGTTTCAACAATGATAAAACAGCTTTGAATACATCACTGGATAATATTTATTGTTCGACCAAGATAACAATACACATGTCATAGTTTAAGTTACTCAAAATCAAAAAGGTCCTCCAACTGTGAGTAGTGTCCTAACATTAAAACCACTTTTATTTCTATACATCTTATACAGCAGACTCAAATATGTTTCTACAGCCTACAGGAGTTTTTGGTTTGCCTATCATCTAATTCACACTCTTAGGTCTTTTGGAGAGAAGCAGACATTTATCCCTTGTTTCTTGTTCAGGATTGGATTTCCAGTTCCTTCTAAAGTGTTCCCATTCTCTTTCACTCCCAGTAGCCCCTTGCATCTTAGTAGCATTACCACCTTACTTGGGATGAATTAATTAAAAATATCTTTTGGATTTATTTAATAAATAAAAATTATGTTGCACTTTGCATAATAAAATCCATCAACCCTAAGAAAGTTATTAATAATTTTAATAAGGTTAGATATAAATTGAAAACTCATGGGGATATATTACTCATATAAATAGAAGCATATTCTCAAAGTTTTAATAATATTTGTCAGTTGATATCAAATTTTATTATATGTAGATAAAATTTATGATAGCATAGTGCATTCAATAAGCTTAGAACAGAACAGTTTATTTTGCATTGTTCTCATGACTTTTTTTTTCAAGTTTGATAGAATGACTGTAAAAAAAAAAAAAAAGACTTGAATAAAAGCAAAATCCAAACGAACAGGATGAGAAACAATATATTCTACTGAACAAAATAAAGGGTCCTGTTCAAAACTTTTCAATTAGTATCAGATGAGACAAATATGTGAAAGACTAGAGAGTGAAATGGATAGAATATGGAAATAAAATAATAAAGATGAAGATTACTATAAAAAAATAAATCAATAAAAGAAAAAAAAAAAGTTTTAAAAAATGCTGGTTCTTTTCTATTTGTGTGTTCTACTATATAAATATTTATTTTTCAAAAAGATTGCAGTTCTCTCTGAAGAAACAAACAATATTGATAAACAAGTCATGCCCTTGGCAAACAGTTATTTTTCATGTGTAGACATGCTATTTTAAAATTTGCATACACAATAGTCTTACATAATAGATTCATGACTGAAACCATAAAGTTTCCTACAGGAAACAATAGAAAAAATGCTACAAAAGAAAAACTACAATGTGTAATTATAGTTTTTATGCACATAATAAAAGAGAATCCTAAACATCAATGACTGTATAGAAGCATTACCTTGAAATCGTATCTGCCATCATTTTTATCTTCAATAGGCATCTTACATAATAAACAATATGTCTAGCCACACTGATGAGCTGTGATACAGCTAAACAGTCTGTCTGTGGATAACAATATTAGCTCTCAATAAAATAATTTAATCAGTCAAGCAGTGTGGGGAGTAAGGTATGAATTTGTAAACAGTCACTATTACTGCTGATAATGCAAGACTCTCCTAGCAATTGAGTTCTACGAGTGACTGGTGTGTTTATGAAAAAATAAACACACAAAAATTTGCCTCTCTGCCAGGTGTCAATGGCCTATGGATTAGAATATCCGACTGATACCAAATCGGCCGGGTGTCAGTCCCAGCCTGAAATGATTGGATGTCTAGCTACACTGATCAGCTGTGATACAGTGAAACAGCCTGTCTGTGGATGACTATATATATATATATATATATATATATATATATATATATATATAGCATTTTATAGAGATTAGAATCATAAGGTCTCAACACATTTCTTTTAACAATAGCCAATAGTACTTCATCTCTAATAATGTATTTATAATTTTTGCAGTGTATGAATATGAAAAGGAATATGTAGCTTATTAACATTGTCAAAAACATTCTTATTGCTATTTATTAACACTTCCACTGCTATGGACATATATGCCATTATGAAAGTTGCATTGCCTGATGTTGGTGTATATATATATATATATATATATATATATATATATATATATATATATATATATATATACACATTTTCAAGACACCATGAGATGTTACTCCTTATCATTTGTACTATAAACTAATTAACAGCTAGTACTTTTTCCAAACAAGCATTGACATATAGTTGCATACCATACAACCAGTTATGTGACATATTTTTTATCAAATTCTGTGTTAAGAGTGTCATTTAGTTTACTTTCTACTGAAGAACATCTGATCAAAATCAAAATGGTGGCACCCATGAGAAATCATTGTTGGTGTCTTTATGGTCATTTATTTCCAGTAAATGGCATTTTCCTATTTTCCCCAAATGGGCCAGTACAGCCAGGCAACAATGCTACAACTATGCAGCAGTGAAAGTGTCAGTCCAGCACAAGGCCAAAAGTGGGTAAATAGGGGTAGAAAGGATTTGTTGTACTAATTTTCTATGTCACAAGGGATACCTGCCTTGAAAATCAGCATTTGAAATTGTGATATTTACCTGCACTTGAATCTCAGGCACCAGTAGGAAATATGCAATTATCTCAACCATAAGACAGTCCTTAACTATTTACTGAATTTAGGTTAGTTTAACACAAAACTAGAAGTGTGGGACACCTAGTGAAGAGTGAACTCACTACAACATTCATGGTCTGCTGAGCTAACTGTTGTTCCATGGCAAAGCAGTCAAATGATTTTAGTGGCTTCCATTATTCTGTCACATACATTAGGTACATGTAGAAGTTTCCAGTATTTTTTTTATTGTAAAAGATAAAGAAAATAAGAGGGTTTTCTACTGTGAATTCAGTCTAATTTTCAAATAAAGGTGGCTCTAGGAAATTTTGTACAAACCTAATATATATATATATATATATATATATATATATATACAGATACTCCTGCTATAGTGCAGTAGAAGCATTTGAGTCAAAAAGTGTAATTATAACCACAGCAAAAAAATATTAATGCTGACATCAAAATTTAGCCAACAAAATTAACAGCACATTTTTAACAAATGTTAAACACAATTAAAAAAGCAGCTAACAATCTATGATAAATATGGATGTGTTGAGAGAAGAATGTATAATTTTGAGAAATTAAAGCAGAAGCATTACCATTATTTTTGCAACTTTGAATTTTGCTTGATGAGTTTTGATTGAAATTCAGTTAAAATCAGTTTAATTGATATTATTTTACAGACAATCCTTTAATGGATATTACTGAATAGTTCTGGGAAAAATGTGATATTCATTATTTTGCTTGAGATCAAAGTGCTGTACTTGCTCATAATACATTGATTGCTTAAGTCGATTAAAACAGATAGAGCGGAGAATGTCCAAATAGTTCATCAAATAAGAGTACAAAATTTAGCAACACCATAAACATCATTCAATATTACAGAGTCCACTTTTTTATATCATGTGACATCGGAATGATTGGAGTTTAAATAGGTTAAAAAAAAAAAAAATTACTAGTTAGTTCTGATTCCTTTTTTCTTATATCAAATATCATTTAGACTCTAAATCTGATATAAGAAAAAATTTTAGAGACAAAGATATTTTGTAACGGCTGGAAATTTCTCTACAGGATTAACGGGTACTGGCTTTGGATTCATATTCAGGTTGTCCTTGTGGGTCTTCCGATGTCGCCGCAGAGAATCTTGCCGAGCAAACTTCTGTAAGCAGATGTCACAGGAATATGGCCTCTCCCCAGAGTGGATCCGACGGTGAATTTGCAGCTTATCCTTCTGAGCAAATTGCTTGAAGCAGATGTCACAATCATATGGTTTCTCACCTGTATGTGTCCTTCTGTGTACCTGCATTGTATCTTTGCGGGCAAATTTCTTAAGGCATACTTCACAATGGAAACGCTTCTCTCCAGTGTGTGTTCGCTGGTGTATTCTTAAATAATCTCGGTGGGCAAATTGTTTTAGGCAGATTTCACACTTAAATGGTTTCTCTCCTGTGTGGGTCCTCCGGTGATTCTCCAGTGCATTCCGTTGGAAGAAAGCCTTTGGGCATTGTTCACAACAGAATGGTCGCACTCCAGTATGAATCCTTGTATGGATCTGTAACTTGTCTTTCTGGGAGAATTGCTTCTGGCATATCTGACACTGGAAGGGTTTCTCTCCAGTGTGAATACGCCGGTGTATCTCAAGTGTGTCTCGTCGAGAGAATCTTTTCAAGCAGACCTCACAGCTAAAATTCTTCTTACGCACATGTGTCCCAAGATGTACCTGTAACTTATCTTTTTTTATAAATTCCTTGCCACACACCTCACAGTGAAATGGTTTTTCTCCTGTGTGTGTTCTCCGATGAATGATCAATGTGTCTCGACGTGCAAACTTCTGGATGCAAATATCACACTGAAATGGTTTCTCACCTGTGTGTGATCGTCGATGTATTTTCAGATAGTCTTTGTGGGTGAAAGGCTCTGCACAGATATCACACTGATAGAGTTTTACAACATTTGTATGAGTCTTCCTGTGAGAGTTGAGATAATGCTTCTGGGTAAAACTTTTTGAGCAGAGTTCACACTTAAAAGGTTTCAGGGTCATGTGAATTCTTTCATGTATTAACAAAATGTTTTTCTGTGCAAATCTTTTTGGACAGAGTTTGCACTGAAAGGGTTTCTCTGGATCATTGCTTTTGTTGTGAGTCTTCATGTGTATCTGTAGATAGTGCTTTAATGCAAATTGCTTGTTGCACACTTCACAATGGAACGGCTTTTCCCCAGTGTGCTTCCTTTGATGAATCTGAAGCGTATCTCGACGTGCAAAACGTTGCATGCAATAATCACACTCAAATGGACGTTCACCTGTATGTTTTCGGCGATGAATCTGAAGGTAATGCCTCTGTGCAAATCCTTCCAGGCAGATTTCGCACTGATATGGTTTCAGTCCAGTGTGTGACTGCTTGTGAATTTTTAGTGTGTCTCTACGAGCAAATTGCTTTGGACAAAGATCACATTGAAACGGCTTCTCTCCTGTGTGTGTCCGTCGGTGAATTTCAAGGATATACTTCTGCACAAACTGCTTGCCACAAAAATCACAGAATAGTTGCTCCCCAAGGTGGGTGGACACCTTTTGTGGAAAGTGTTCCTCACGGTTATAGCTGTCTGCACTTGACTGGTTTTCTTGATATTTGGTTGCTGTAGCCTCTGCTGGCAAAGTTGTTTTCTGACATAATAGAATGCCACTGTTGTCTATAGTTTGAAATTTCTCAATGCTTTTATGGGAAGGAGTACTTGTAGGAAGGGAAGCAAGGTTAGATGTGTGAGCAGCTGGTGCCAGGTTGGACGAATGAGCAACTGGTGCCAAATTTGATGAATGGGCAACAGGGGCTGTGTTGGATGTATGGGCAACCGGAGCCGTGCTGGATATATGGGCAACTGGAGCCGTGTTGGATGTATGGGCAACCGGAGCCGTGTTGGATGTATGGGCAACCGGAGCCGTGTTGGATGTATGGGCAAATGATGTAGGATTGGAAGTATGGGCAACTGGAGCTGAATTGACAGTAGGAGCAACTGATATGTAATATGGTTGGACAAACTGCTTGCTGTAAGGATCCCCAGGAAATATGCTCTCACCTACAGAAGGCAGCTTTACAGCAATTGGCAATGTACTTTGAGGGCTCAGACAAAGAGTGTAATCTTTATCATACAGGTTTCCAAACATGAATGGTTTATCCATAACTGGCACTGTTATTTTGGGCAAGCTTTGAGTCATCAGTTTGTGCGGAAGATGTCTGCCTTCTTCATAAAATGTGGAACTCCGTTCAGATGTGTAATTTCCTTTTGTCTTTGATTTGCGACTGCCACTAAGACTTTCCATGCTTTTACTTCTTGACTAAAAAGAAATATATGTGTTCTGTTTGCGTTTATATTTGCTCAATATAATTTAGAATCTCATAAGAGAGAAAATGCTATTTTCTTTGTTCTAATACACAAACAAAATGATTCTATGAGAAACTATAATTCATATTCTGAATAATAGTTTTAATTATACTCTCTATTCTTTAAGTTTGTTATAAACAAAAAAAGCAACAATTTTATAGTTATTTAGAAAATTTTGCTCTTAAAAAATAGACTGACCTATATAGATGAAAAAATTCATTATTATGTATTTTAATGAAAATTAGTAACTTTTTAAAAAGACTAAAATTTATATGCAAGTTATTTCTTGTTTTTACCCTTTCTCTTATTATGTATACATATGTAAATATATTGATTAAATAATTTATGAAACTAGTAAGCATAAAGTTATTTTATTTCTGTACAGAGAACATTTTTGACGACTTGCAAGAAGGAGACAGATATATAGCTCAAACCAGAAAACAAAGTTTGCAGAAATTTTAACTATGTTGGAAACACACAAAGGAAAAGAAAACTGGTGGAATTCTTTTTTAATATTTAGTTGCTGATAGAATGCACATCTTCAGATTGTACTTTTAAGACAATTCCAAGATTCAGAACAAAATTATTTTGATGATCATTCTGAATAAAAGGAGATCTTTTGATGAGGATTTTATCATCTTTTGGACCAAATTAGTTCTGAAGGAGAGGATGAAATTTTTCTGAAAAAGAGATAAAGAACAAAAAATTATGAATAATGAAAATATCTAAGAATTCAAATGAATTAATATTGACAACAATCCTTTAACCTTACCTCATGTACTGGCTAGCTATTACAAAGAACTTTAAGAAAGTGATAAAAAAAAAAAATAAAAAAAATAATAGACAAATAAAACTGTTTTGTTACCACAGTACAGAACCTGCATTGTCTTCAGAAAAAGCAGAAAATAAAACAAAATCCTGTTCATCAGCAGGTTTATTACAAGCCAAAAGGCATTTACCTGTCTCAGGTATGTATGTGAACAAGACGGATACATAGCGGGAGTCAGAACAGTGAAACAGTGATTCTATCATAGGGGATAGATTTTAGAGGATGAGAAAATATAGGAACCACCTGTTTTGAGCCTGTGCTTTATTGTGCCAGTTCCAGCAATTACTACAGGCAAGAAGTGATAAGAAATGATGATTAATCTAAAATATACCTAAATTAAAAAAGGGAAGAACAAGGGGAAAATAAAACAATAGAGGCTGTATTGTGGTTACAAAACAACTATTTTTAAAATCTCACAAAAATCATTGGCTTTGCTTTGTAATGTTGTGTGTGTAAATAAAGGAGAAAATTTAAGGTTAAGATTGCCTAAATAATAAATAGCCACACAGGTTGCTGAAAGTATACTGTATTTCTGTAATATATCTGACAGGATCAGTTGATTGTCACAAATCCCTCAAGAAAAAGGAGCAGGATGTGGCAGTGCCTTTTCAAATCAGCAATTAGGGAGAATGCAAGTTTTGCTGGTTAAAAAAAAAAAAAAAAAAGAAGAAAAGGAGTCTCTACTTCCATAATTCTTTAGTGAGAATTTTTTGCTTTGTAATGAACAAGATGTTAGTGGAGTTGACACCCTACCCATTAAACCCTCACTGTCATTGAAAATTAGTCAGCAACATTTCCCTACTGGGGAACAATAAAAGTAGGCAGTACATACTATGTGCATTGTGCTATTTATTGCAACAAGAAAATCTTTCTCTTGTTAAAAAAGACAGCTGGCTTAGTTTCAGCAATAGGCAGTGAATTTTAGTGAATTGGTCAGAAGACTGTGAAAAAGACTAATGCAGTGGAACAACAGTCATAGATGCCAAACTCCAGTTTGAGCCATATATGATGTTGTTGCAACAATGTCAGAACTGTATCATAAAAAATGACTATGAAGAATGAACAAAATTTACATGTAAGCTATTTTTTTTTATTTTTATTATATATATATATATATATATATATATATATATATATATATATATATACATATAAGCCCTATATTCCACAGAAAATGCAATAGATATACAGAGTTAAAGAACACCATTGCATAAAACAAGTTTTAGCACAATTGGTTATGTATTGCTACCAGCATTGAAGAATACATGCAGGACCACCCAGAATATGGCTTACCACACACATTGCTATGACCATTGAAAAAACACACTGCCCACTGACTGTGCTCAAATCCACTGCTTGGTCTCTGTAAACATTCATTAAGTGTCAATAAATATCAATGAGGACAAATTTTTATGACACCTACTTCATATGCACCTTCAAATCAGATGCAGTTTTACCAGACTGCTGTTCAACTTCTATTTGTAACATTGCTAATATATATATATATATATATATATATATTACACACACACACAAACACATTGTGCGTCTTATAGATTATTGGTGGTAAAATTCAGGCATACAACCAACACTATAAAAATAAGAGGCATTACTTTCAGAGTGAGATATATATATATATGTATATGACCCTTCCATCAGTTCTTAGGGCCAAACAGTCATACTATCTTCCCATGATTAGATTATAGAGGTGATGGCTTGTGTGGAACTGACCACTTTTTGGGAGAGCTGAATGCAGAGAACAAGTGCAGTGTGTCACAAGATCACCAAACAGTTTTGAATTCAGAGTTGTCTTTCTCCTAGACCAGTTGCCATCCAAGGCTATAGGACCCAGTCTGTCCTACCCACCATTTAAAAGATTAGGGTAACATATACGTTCTTCTTACCCCAAGATTTGAATTTATCACAAAATACTAACCCTAGTTGAATATTGTTTGCTTTCATTTAGTTAGGATTGTCTTAAGTTGATTTTTATTTTTGGTTTCTATTTTATTCATGCTGCTGATTTTTTTAAAAAGAGTAACCAGAAGTGATAGGTAAAATATAAACAAATCTTCCTTAGCTAGGTAATTTAAAATGTAAATTTATACTTTTATGATTAAAATGTATCAAATATATGAATATTTGTAATTTTTAGTTAAAAAAGACCAAATTAAGGGATGATGAGATTAACAACTTAGGACTTGTCACACATTTTTAACCTTTTCTAGTTAATAACAATTATTACTAAACCAAACTTGTAGTAATCCCTGGTTTCAACTAAAATGGGAAATGACATTTGTGATGAGTAATATATATATATATATATATATATATATATATATATATAACCAACTTGGAAAAATCTAGATGAGTAAGGTTAAAAAAAAAAAAAAATTATTTTTTTCATACTTCCTAATTGCTTTCTAGTTTGACTTTTTCTTAATATCATTCTGAATAATAATTTTACATAAGAAAAAACTGAAAACACAAAAAACAGTCAATAATTGGATATTTTTTAATCAAGGTCCTTTTTTAAATGAAATGAGTCTCACCAACACTGTAATTAAGTGAGAGCAAATTCCTCTTTTTACGATATGTATTATTAGCAATATTTTTACTGCTAATTAATAAAATTTGTTAAATTTTTCTTTTAAATATTTTATAAATTTTTTTCAATAAATTTTGCAATTTAAAAAAAAAATGTTCGATTGAAACAATTTAATTAAAATTAACGTCTTTATCATAAGGCAGTAGTCCAAGATATTTTTTTTTTTAAATCGAATAAAAACGAGTTTATAAAATTAAAATAATTCAAGATAAGAAGTACAGACAATGGAATTGAAAATAAATTAAAATTTAAATTCAAAATCGCCATGTTGAATTACTTTACTACAGCAATGTAGAAGACGATTTAAAAATTGATCGCTACTTAGGCAATTATAAACTAAACATCTTTAGAACCCGCAAATATGAATGAGTAACAACACCAAACAGACAGGAGAGCGAAAAAAAAAAAAAAAAAAAAAATGAAAAAATATCCAAAGCAAAAAATAATATCCAACACAGAAATTCCTTACTTTGTTTATTTCATTTAAAAAAAAAAAAAAAAAAAAGACAGCTCATAAAATATCTTAAAAACCCAGTCAGTTCTGTTTTGAGCCTAAAAGCAACCACTTAAATAATTTCAGTACAAAGCTGTCAAACTATATCGCAAAGGCAAAAAAACCATTGGTAAAAAAATAAAAAAATTACCGGCACTATAAAAAAAAAAATAAAAAAAAGTTTACAAATCCGTTTCAAATCAGGAAGGAAGTTGGCGTAATCCGCGAAATAATAACAATAGACGCCATCCACTTTGCAACGGAGTGAATTAAAAATTCCGTAATGATTGTCAAAATATTTAAAACGCGTTTATTGACCACACCGAGCATTTGATTAGCAAAGCTTACACGTTGGCTAAAAGATCGAACTATACTTAACGTAACAGGAATGACGATAAAACACATTTTACCAAATGAGCCAAGTACGCACCCTTTCTATTTGGGCCGAGGTCCTCTGCACTTTAGCCAAGCTTCCAATTCCATAGACAAAAAGAAAATAACAAAACAACATTTGCATACTACACAATTTAATTATGCTGATTATAGTCAGTTTCAAAAAGAAAATTATTTTTTTGTTTTAGAGTGCAAATAAGAAGTTTTAACTTTTTTCTCGTTATCTTTAAAAAAAAAATTCCATTTCTTTCTACAGACCTGAAAAATTTGAAACACTTAAAATTAAGTTTATGTGTGCATCAATATATCCATAGCCGAATAGGGAATTTTGATTTGGATTGGAATGTTCAGTTTTATGGAGAAACGCAAGTTAAGTAACTTTAAGTGACAAGAAGAGGAAATTACGTTGAAGAAAAAAAAAGGACTGATTGAAGTACCTGTTTCTTGAGTGTCTCTCTACTAGTCGAGTCTCAAGTCAAAACGTCTGGCTGGAGTGTGTTAGAAATTTTTAAAAATGCACAAACCAGAGAAATGTATGCCTAAATGTCATTCGGCATATATCTTCACTGTTAGTCTTCTTTCAGTAACATGATTTATAAGAAAAGCTTAAAAAAACAAAACAGACCCCACAATCACTTTTTTTTTACCGTAAAAACACCGCAAGAAAAGGCATAAAAAACTGTTCCCATATGTCTGCTTATTTGTAGGCGAAGCCCCCTCACCTGGAAGAATAACGAAATCTTCTCGCTTCTCACATATTATTTAATTTTTAAGTGCCATTTCTTTCCATGTTTTGAATATTTGCCTTCTAAATTGTTTTTTTTTTTTAATCGAAATGACACAATGCACTATCGAAGGCGGTATACGAGAGCCCGCATTTTGTGGTCTATACATGTACCCACTAAACGCCAGTTCGAACCCAGGTAAAACGTTAAGATTTAGTTAGACTGATTTTTAAAACATACAAATCTTGCCTGCTTTGGCATTTTTAACTGAGGACAGTCTCCTCAACTGCATTGGTACAACTGTACAACACGTCTTTCTAACTTATTTGGCCTTGTACCAGACAGAACTAAGTTTCGTTAAGCGTAGAAAAAAAAAAAGATCTTAAACATTTTTTATTATTACTTTTTATGAACCCCAGCAATTTTAACTAAATTCCGCAACAATCTTTAACAATTTTTGTTTCAATGAGTCGTTTTTAGTAAACAAACGACAATGCAGTTAATTAACTGTTTTTAGTTTAGTTTTGCTTAGTTCCGAAAAAAAAAAAAAAGTCACAAACTGCATATTAAATTTCTAAGCCAAATGATCACTCAAGTAGTATTTTTTAGAGAAGTTACTTTTTTTACATAAAAAAGTACTGATCTGATCAAATTTGATACTGCAACTTCGATTATAGATGAAAACGCGTGTGATTGGACCGTAAAAGCTATTGCTTTTGGTTAGCTTTTTTACCAAAGACCACAAATGTGAGGCACATAGTAACGATCGAACCTGGTCCGTTAAATTTGATTTGCTCATTCATTTTTTTTTTTAACGGTAACCATACTCCCTTCTTGTATGGCACTTAAAACAATCTCTGTGCAATGCTATAGGTTCAAGAAATTGTAAAAAACTAAGTTTACTACTTTAACAAATACAAAAAATATCGAGAAACTAATTAAAGTGGGGAAGGTCAATATTTTGTTTGATTGTATTGTACTATTGCTGATCCACATTTGTGGTGGTGGGGGGTCATGTCGAAAAATAATACTTGCAGAGATTCATTACGCAACAAAGATAACTGAAACGACTTTTAGTTTTTTTGGGACATCAGTTGAAAAAAAATCTATCCACCCTCCTAACAATGCGTTTTTTTATGGGAGGGCGGGCAGTGTCATCGCAGGCCGGGATCAAATAACTACGACCAGTCCTTTTCAACGTCCAGTAGATGATCCCACCTTTTCTCTCTAGGACAATGAGCTTGAATTTTTATGTAGCTCTGTATATATTTATTTATGCTTGCTTAATAAATAATAAAATCCTAATGAGCCAGTTCACCCTAATGATCCCATGTGGTGAAACCTCAGTAGGTAGTACCTAGGGTTTATTTTTATTTTACCTTTGGTGAGCACTCTTCGTTTTAAACTTTTAAATTAATGACTCGCTGGGTTTTTTCTTCTTCTTTGTACCAGAAATCTAAGGTACTGGACGATTTCTTTCGCCCTGTACAGAGGTTTCTGTTTTTTTTTTGTTTTTTTTTTTTACCCCAAATTTTTTCCTTGGATGCCAATTTCTTTGAAAATTGTGCTATCCAAGTTTTTTTTTCACCCACCAAGTTTAAAAACAGATTTATTTATTTATGTATAGGAAAAATAAATAAACTGAATTTTTAAATACTTTTTTTTCTTTCAGATTTTCTTTGATCGTGAATTATTAGGCTAGAGAAAAATGAATGAATCATGGAATACCGTGGATTTTATTTTTAGTTTCTACGATAACACGAGCCAAGTAAATGTTATTTTTCTTCTTGTTGATACAATTACAGATATTTCAAGAAACAAACATTAAAAGTAACTTTTTGTGAATTGAACAAGTCAGCTAGAAGCGACAAAAAATAAATAAACACATGAAGAAAAAGAAGAGTAAGTTTAGGTAGGAAGTTTTCAAACTTACATTTTTTTTATTTTTTATTTTTTTTGATGCAAGTTATTGAAAGAATAAAAATTCTAAGATTAATGAATAAAGATAAAAAATATATGTGGGCTTTGACTTTGTCAACAGGGGTGCGTGACTGAAGTGAAAGTGTTGTTATCGTTTTTTGTTTTTACAGTACAAACAGCTGTTTCTAATCAAAATAAAATTATTATTACTTAAAAAAAAGTAAACAATATTATTATTGTAAAACCTCTACGTTTTTTTTAAACCTACATTTTGTTTTTTAACGCCCATAAAAAATAAGATCGAATAAAAAAATGATATATACACAGTTAATTTTTTTAACAAACAAAAAGTAAAACTTTTGATAACATTTTTTATAGGCTAATCGAAAGTATGAAGAAAAATAAACCGATTTTAAGAGAAAATAAAAAAGTAAAAAAATTCATAGAGATTAAACATTTTTTTTAAAATAATTATTTTATTTAATAGCAGAAATCATTCTGCAATGTCTCGAAACAAAATAATTGATCAAGAAATCTTTATCAAAAATCGTATTATATTTTTCAAGCAATTTGTAAATGAAAATTATTATTAAAATTCATTAAGCTAGCTGTTAGTAGTAGTAAATGTCGTTCTCTGGCAACAGGGGAAAAGACATCATAATCTGAATACTTCAAAAAATCAAAATCCATTAGAAAACCCAAATTCACAATATGAAACAAGGTAAAAAAATATAACAAAACAACAATAATAATAATAACCACGCCTCTTACCTTTCTGTCAAAATTCGTTCATAACATTAAAAACAACTTTAACTGAAGATGAATAAAATAATAATTATTATTATTATTTTTACCCATGAATTAATAAAAGTAATTATTTGCCCTGTTCTTGGACTGATGCATCAGTTTCAAACTCCTGAAACTTAACAAACCTCTACTCAGAAAACAATAATAGTTTTGAAGTGGTCCCCCCTCAAAAAAATACTATAATTTTACAATACAAGTCGATATAAGGACACACAAACACATAGGTAAATTATCTATCAGGCAGAGAAACGGTGATTCGATAATTTTTGTTCCTGCTGTAATCTACACCCAATACTTTTCACAAATTTCATGTCAACCGGTGTGCGGTTATTTATTCTTCAAATTCAATTTGTTTCTACCGAGACCAACAATTAATAGACCTAGGTTAAAAAATTATTGTTTATCCAATACATTCTTTGAAATATTTATGGAATTTGGTGTTCTGAAATATTTTGTATATTTATAATCCACAATGTACGTATTCATCCTTGCTTAAGTTTAAATTAATTCTAGTTGGGAAAAATTACTGTAGTGTACATTATACAATAAATTTGTAGGATGAAGAATAAGTAGTAAAAAAACAGTTGTTTTTGTGATTATTCAGACTAACTATTTATACTGATGTTAAAACAAAATTATGAGATGAGGAAGTATGAAGCATTTCAAATGTAGTCACTTAGTCTCATTGTAAAATGAAAATACTTCTTTTCATTGGGAACTTGTGATTGCTAAGATTACATTCTTTATGATCAGATTATCAGTCATTATCAGAATAATTATGACTCAAACAATAAACCTACATACTAAAATACAAATAGTTTGATATTGTATCTTCCCTGTTAATCTATTGAGAATCCTGTTTTACAGATGCAGACTTACTTCAAACCTGGGCTGAAATTTACCAAATTCTTCTATTTCTCTGAAATTTCATCCATTCTAATTCCCTCTTTAACACTTGTAAACTTCATTATAAGAATAAATGCTAATTTTATAAATATATACACATCTTGAAAAGCCTTCCCTATAATATTGTGGAAGGTTTGAGAGTGTGAAAATTTGGTCTTGTAAAAATGTTCAACTTAAAGGAAAAGGAGAGAGCAGATAATGTGTAAAATCCAAAATTTTGATATTCCAGAAATTGTTGAGATGTTTTACAATTTTTTTCTTTTAGTCCAGTTTCTAAGAAACTTTCTGTACTGCTTAAGTATGTGATTTACCTTCCGAGTATGATCTACTGGAACACATCCCTAAAGTATATGATCTATGAGTTGAAAAAATTCTCTACATTAAAAATAGATATGTACAGAAGAAGACAAGAAAAAGAAGTAGTCTTTATTTAATATAATAATATTAATATAATAATATACTAAACAAGTAATATCACATGATAAAAAAACTGAAGGAAGTTATTATTTTAACTTTTAATATTTTAATATTATCACTGTCTGTAAACATCATTCAGAAATGCAATAAATAAATATACAAAAATAAAAATAGGTCTGGTTTATATACAAAATCCACCAGAAGACTTCATTCACTGTGTGCTACTTCAGTAAAGTTGTGCATGTAAATAATTTTCTTTGTGGTAGATCACATATTTAAGAAGAATCATGCACATAGATCATATACTGAAGTACCACCAAACTGTATTTAGAAGAAAAGAGAGTTTTTGTACAACAGGAAATAGACCAGATGCAAGAAGGTTTCTTAATGACACCTTTTACTACATCAACTTTTTACTTGTAGTGCTACTTGAACTGACTATTTGACACGTCCTTTTATTTATACCTGACATGCAGACGTAATAGTAGACATGAAAATGTGCTAATATTTAACAGAAAAACGCTTGGCTCTTTTTGAATGTTTGTTACTTGAAGGGCATAAAATTTCTAATAACTATACATACTTAAAAGATAGAACTTTGTAGATTGATAATTTGATTATTTACACTATTTACATTGTTTGGACTGTTGTCCTCATCTTTATTGTCATATGACAATAAAGATGATGACAAAGATAAAGATGAGTTATTCTTCACAAACACTACAAGATAATTCTATTGTCATATGGCATTAAAGATGATGACAAAGATAAAGATGAATTATTCTTCACAAACACTACAAGATAATTCTATTGTCATATGACAATAAAGATGATGACAAAGATAAAGATGAATTATTCTTCACAAACACTACAAGATAATTCTATTGTCATATGACAATAAAGATGATGACAAAAATAAAGATGAATTATTCTTCACAAACACTACAAGATAATTGTCATATGACAATAAAGATCATGACAAAGATAAAGATGAATTATTCTTCACAAACACTACAAGATAATTCTATTGTCATATGGCATTAAAGATGATGACAAAGATAAAGATGAGTTATTCTTCACAAACACTACAAGATAATTCTATTGTCATATGACATTAAAGATGAGGACAACAGCTAGAACAATGTAAATAGTGTAAAATAGTTACAACACCTCATCTCAGAAATGCAGACAAATAATAATTTGATATATGTTTTAAATGCTGTGTAAATTTTCTGTTTCTCTGTAAATTATAACTTAATTAAATTTTAACTTGGTGTCCACTCAGTAGATATAATACATTTTATTACTAATTTTCAATAAAAAGGTTTGCTTTTTTTGATTTCAAAACTGATTAATTAACAGAATATATTCTAATAATGTATCTATTATAATTTAAATCTGTTTAATTTGTTCATTTTATCAAATCTTAATTTATATAGATTTTTTAAAAGTTTTTATTCACAAACACTACAAGATAATTCTACAACAAAAGTTTTATCAACAAACAATATTTGGCAAAGTTTAACCTTTGTATCTACCAAAAAAAAAACAAAAAAAAAACAGTGTGTCAAAATGCCTGTTATTCTTTTGACAGTTATTACTGTATACACTTTTTACTCCATCAGCAATGTTTATTTACGAGATTATAAAAATATGTGAACCAAGTAAAATGTGATATTTATTATTTACCTTTTATAAAGAGTTAATATTTTAATATTTACCTTTTTATAAAGAAAGAAATTTGAAAAGAAATCTTTTTATTTAAATATTTATAAAAAATTACAAAAAGTATCAAAATATGTAAACCGGCAACAATATCTATTATCTACCATTTTATAAATAACTATGAAAACAGGTTTTTTATTCATAATTTTATAAAAATATCAATGAACTATTGTTGTCAATTCTTAAGAATAAAGAAAATGTACAAATTCCACTTTCACTTAAATCCACTGTTTGGGTTTTATTAAAATTCTCATCATTGCTTTTTAAAACGCTAAACATGCTGAGGGAGTTAAAAGTGTATACAATAATGGCAGTGTCAAGGGAATAACAGTCCTTTTGACACACTGTTTTTTTGCAGGCATGATTTGGGGTCCAACATTAACCTATTTCAGGCAAATGTTTCACTTGTAAACAAGCTCCACTTTAGTAAATCTGTTGACAAAAAATGTCATCTCCACAATAATTTAACTGAATCATGGCCCAAAATGATGAAACTGTTTTCAAAACACATGTGAACTGAATAGGAAGTGTTTTTTTGGTTTTTTTTTTCACTCAGCAGCTCTTTTAATAGAGAAAGTTTTATTTACAGGGAGAATCTTGTAAAAACCAGCAGGCATGATGGAAGATCAACACTTAACAGTTAGCCGAGAGAATACAGACCAGGAGACCAGGCTGAAGAGCTTGTAGAAGAGCTGAACTCTATGAATGAGATTGTTGTTGGTCACCAATTTGTAGTGAGAGGTTCTACTTTCTAACAGATGCAGTTGTTTAAGAATTGTGACAAAGAGGTTAAAACGTTTCAAAGAAATGAATTCATCATTTTCAAAAGAAACAAATTTCAATGCATGGAGGAATTTACATGTATATTTTTATACAAAGAATAATATAATTCAAGAAGAGAGAAAGTATACTTGCATGTACACATTTACCTGAAAAAGGAAGAAAAATATTTATAGGATTTGCAGTTAGAGAGAGAGAGAGAGAGAGAGAGAGAAAATTAAAATGGCATTCCAGAGGAAGAAATCTACTCCAGTGGAAATACCTTTTGTTTTCATTATTACATTCTGTAGTGAAAGAGCCCTGAATATTTACAGTCCTGAATATTGCCACCTAGTGGTCATCTTGGCAAACAAGATGGGGTAATCACCATCAGCTTAAACTGGGAGTTTGCCAGTGGTGCTGAGAGAGTTGATAGATCAATAGTGTGAATACACATTAAAGCATTAACAAACTCGGACACTTTTTCTAGTTTGATGTTTGAACATCTATAATTTCAAACTCTAGAGTTGCTTTCAGTGTGTATAATCATCATTATATTTTGTTGATGTGTGGGTGGTGTAATGGATAGTGAGTTGAAATGAGAAATTGGAAAGCCAAGTTCAAATTCTAGTAGAGTTTATTACTTATGCGCAAATATCCTTGGGAAAAGTAAGAATCTGTTTCTGTATCTTCCCTAGCGAGGTGTTAAACAGTAACACAGACTGGACTCTTTAGCCTTGGTTGACAACCAGTCTAAGAGAAGGACAACTTTGAGCTTAAAACCTAAGGATGGTTGTTTAGAGACCCAGTGGCACACTATGTGCTTTATATTTAGTTCTTTCTAAAAGTGTGGTTTGTTCTGCACAAGCCTTCACCAGTATAATCAAACTATATGTATGGGTCATCTGGCTGTTCAATTCTAAGGGCTGAGCTGCTGGACCCTTATATGTTGGACAACAGAAGAATTTTTACTTTGACATGTGAGGGTGTTGTTATGGACAGTAGTTCATAATGAGAAATCATGGAGCTGATTTTGAATTCCAGTCAAGTTTATTACATTCATATATGTGCTAATACCCTTTGGAAATGTATGAATCCTTCTATTGTGGAGTGATTTCGCAGTGGAGGCTTGTATTGGTACTATGTCGGTCCTAAAATAGGCTGCAGTACATGTGGTGCCTTTACAATCCTATTGGGTCACAGAATTTATGATTATGCTCATTACATTCACTTATACACAAATGCTGGTTGAGAGAGGTATGAATCTATATCTACATCTCCTAGACTGGGCTCTTTAGCCTTGGTTGGCAACCAATATAAGAGAAGGACAACTCTGAATTTAAAACCTGAGGAAGTTTGTTTGGAGACCTTGTGATACACTATGTGCAACAGTTCACCGTATTCCGTTCTTCTGAAAAGTATAGTTTTGTTCTGCACAAACCTTCACCACTATAATCAAATATGTACAGAATAGTCTGGATGTTCAGTTCTAAGAACTGAACTGTTGGACCCTCATGTGCCAAATTATCTTTAAAGCACAAATATATAATAAAATACAAATGTAGATAAATTACTGATGCTTAAAATAATTCCATTTTTTCTTTCTTTTTCTCATAACTATATCACCATATGTTTTATTCTCAAATTCACCATCACACATTATTTTCTGTACCACCTTTTCTATGTTGGTAAAATGTTTATCTATCAGCAATGCTGTTTGTGATATCAAATAACCTCTAAATCACCTGGCTCTTTTCTTTCCCACTTCATCTCATGTGTGTGTAACATAGTGGCTAGCCATGCAGAAAATGCTATTGGCATTCCAAGTTCAAATTCCAGTCAAGTTTATTGCATTCACTTTTGCACAAATGTGTTTGAAAAGGCATGAATTGCTTATCTCCGCCAGCTAATGATTTACAGCAGCACAGACTGGGCTTTCTAGCCTTGGTAACCAGCCTAGGAGAACGACTCTGAATTCAAACTGGTTGAGGATGACGCTAGCAGCTCCATCCCATAAAAAAGAAAACTTGCTTGCTAAAGAAACCACAGCAGTAATGCCTAATATGATGAGGCTATAGCCCAATGCTCCACAGTGGGGCCTACAGGACTTAATACTACTCCTTCTATTCATGTTCTCTGTAAACTCCTGTTTTTGTTTTTTTTTTTTTGGTTGGGGGATTGATTCATTCATTTTCTACAGCTTATCAACCCTTTGCAAATTATTTAAAACCAGAAAATATTTTTAGATTGTAAGACATTTTTGGTTGAAGATAATAATGGTTTAGTGATACAAGTTCTACTAATTAATCCATAGCTGGGGGAGAAAAGCTGGATTCATACCTTTCCCAAGGGTATTTGCACATAAGTGAATAATGAACCCAACAAGAATTAGAACTCAGCTCTCTGATTAACAATTTCATCCATTGCACCACCCTCACATCCAAGCTTACAGTACCTGGTATTGCCAAATGATCATCATCTAGGTACTGACCAGGCTTGATGTTGCTTAACTTTGGTGATCATACAGAAACTGGAAATGTCTTTTGTGCTGTTACTTTATGATGGATATGTAAGAATAAGAAAGAATTTAATAAATTATTTTTTAAACTTGACATTTTGGGTGGAGGCAGGAGTTATTTAAGAATGTGCAAAATAAAGTAAAATATTTTGGGAAAGTTTAACAAACGTACATGTAAAAAAACAATGTATTGAAAAGACAGTTTTACTCTTGATGCCACTATTATTGTATACTCCCTTGGCAATTTTCATTTATTAGTGAATTTATGTTGGTAGTTTTCTCTCCTTGAACAACTGCTGATACAGTTCTCACCACAACTAAATATCAGCATTCCACAAGCTGTGCCATTTTGAAAATGCTTTGACCTTGTTTTTTGGCCATACCAATTTGACCTTTATCAAAATCGTTCAAATTTTTCTTACTGCCTCTAACTGCAGAAGTCAATATACAAAAATGAAGTTCTATGAAAATTTTATATTTGGCTACTGTAAAATAAAGTTAGTCTTTGGTTAAAAGTATAATAAATAAATTTTTTAATCATCAAGATTGTTTTTGCACATTCTTTTGAGAAAAGTGTATTTTTAATGAAAACCAAACAGTTTCTAAAAAAAATTGTTACAGTTGTATGTAAATCTATTTTTAGAATTAGCAGTTAAAGAACTACCAAAATTATTTCTTTGTGAGTTGTTGTGGATTCATTTTTTGAATTTGTGAAAACAATATATTTTATAAAAAGATTTATTTTTAGAATTAGAATTTGTAAAGACAATATATTTCATTAAAAAAATCTATTTTTAGAATTAGCAGTTAAAGACCACCAAAGTTATTTCTTTGTGAATTGTTGAAGATTCATTTTTTGATTTTGTGAAAAAAGATATATTTTATTGTATTTACTAGTCAATCAGAAATATGGTCTCATGCCCTTATAAAAACTTAGAACTGGGGTCTCTGGGAGCTTACTTTTTCTTATAAAGGAGGCAGCTCAGCAGATAAGTTCAGAAAGCATACAGGCTTCAAGTTGTTAAATAGCTCAAATTTGTCTGGTGAAGTTATATCAGATTAGATCTACACAAGAAAGAAAGCATTCAGACTTCAAGGCATAAAGCACCCACAGTTCAAGGCAGAGCAAAGTATTAAACAGAAAGAAATCACTATAGAGAAAGAAAGATGAGCTGATAGCAAATCTCAACTCGAAGGCAGTTACAAGTCCCAAGAGGGTAATCCATTTCAGTTGCTTCCAGAAAAGAATTTCAACAAAACTAAAAACTCAAATTGAACTTCTTAGTAAAAGAAAAACATAAAAAGTCCCTGTAAAACCAACCAGTTCAAACCACAAAACCCCTTCGTGCTAAGACATTCTTATTTGTCATACAAATTAGGTGGGTCTGCTTTTTGTATTTTCTGTCTTATTTTATTTTTTTGCTTCCTCAAAGTTTGTATTTTTTTTCATTTTCAAAAGGTGTAATATTTTTTGTCTTGTATATTTGATTTGTTATCTGACCATAGTTTTGTATAAGGTGCACAAAAGGAAATTTTTGCACAAGCTCTTGTATGTAAATATTATATTTGTTTTTTATGTGTACTGTAATAAATTTTCTTTTAAATTTCACATAGTAGTTGAATCTAGTTTGTTTTGTACCTAATTCAACTTTAGGGATAAGAGGCACATGTTCTCTTTTCCCATTCTATCCCTATGAACTAAATTTTTATATCTTGTACAAAAATTATTCAGTTTTTGCAAGGAATTAATTTTTTATATTACTTAAGTTAACCTTAATCACTTATATACCTCTCAACTTGAAACATGCAGTTGTTACAAGACAGTAACTGAAATTTGTTTTTTGTACCAATGAAAACCTTGTCTTCACAGAAATTAGCAGATCTGCCAAGAAGAAAAAGAAAAGAAAGTAGCAAACCTAGATGAAATTCATTTTGATATAAAATGAGGACAAAAATTAATTTAATCAGTGAAGAGTGTTTGAAGTCATGTGAAAAGTTTCATTTCAGTTCCTCGTGATCAACATTGAAGTACTTGCCAGTGTAAAATTTACTCATCAATTATATTATCAGCCTCTAACCAGCACATGGCATTTCAATCCAAGAAAGCTAAGTATTTCAAACTATCTATCTTCATCTACTTTTGAATGCTCTCTTAAATTTGTCTTAAACATTTTTAATATTATTTTGCATCAGATCATTTAATCTGTTGTATGAACATTTCCTCTTCATAACAATACATTAAAACTACAGACTTTAAGAATTCTGACTTATTTTCCTGAAATCAGCTACTGATACTACTTCAAGCATGTAAATTCATGAATAAATTCCTTATCTTGTTTTGTTAAAATTACTGATGTGTTTCCTTGTCATTATCATCCTTCAATAATTTTCTTGGCGTGGGTAAATCAACTGTTCATTTTAAGTCCCATATAAGTCCTATAATCCTTAAATCTTTGGGATTTAATAGTGGACATTTAATTTAAACATCTGGCATCTTAGGTGATGAGAGGTTTCATTTTAACTGTAGAAGAGAACATTACAAGTCAAAAGTACACTTAGGTGGTACAGATATTATAAATATAATATTAATAACATTTCTTGCTATGTAACTGAAAACTTGACCTTCTAGGAGTGATATCACTAAAGTGTTGTCAACTCTTACACTGTTATAAAAACATGATCAAAACAGATTTTAACTGAGTTTTTGGTTTTAACTTAGCACATGTTTTATAAGAAATTAAGTCCTAGTTTTTAAGTTCTGTAGGATTTTCATTAGATTGAATTCAATGTTATTGACCTCTTGAATATAAAGACTTTCAGAATTAATTAAAGACATTAGAAGTTATGTCTCCTGCAAAATCAGAAAATAGAAATTAGACCCAGAATCCAGATGGTACTACTGTGGTTCATACACTAAAAATTAATAAATTATTTGTTATAATTTACATTTCAAGTCAAAATTAGGGAAAGCAGATTTTTTTGACATTTCTATCGTTATTTTTAATAAAAAATATTAGGCATGAGCAAAAGTCTTGAGATTCTATAATTTTAAAATTAGATAGAATATGTGTCAAAAAACATTATTTTTTCCTTATTTTTAATAAAAAATATCAGATATGTGCAAATTTCTTCAGTATCTAGTTTTTAAAACTAGATGGAATATATTGCAGAAAACTGTTCTTTTTTATTTCTTTTTAATAAAAAATATTAGATATGAGCAAAAGTCGCTAGACACTACATTTTTTAAAACTAGATGGAATATATAGCAGAAAACTGTTCTTTTTTATTTCTATTTAATAAAAAATATTAGGCATGAGCAAAAGTCTCTAGACTTTACATTTTTAAAACTAGATGGAATATATAGCAGAAAACTTCTTTTTAATAAAATATATTAGGTATGAGCAAGTCTCTGGACTTTACATTTTTTAAAACTAGATGGCAGAAAATGTTTAATTTATTTTTAATAAAAAAAAATTTTAAATTCTTTCTTTCACCAAATATATTTCTAACTCTAAATTGCTGATTAGAAATGTAAACTTGATGTAAATATGATTCAGCATGTAAAATACATTTTTATCTCTAATAACATTCAAGTTTTGATAGCATTATCCATTTAATTTTGAGGCCTTAAACTTCTATGCAGTAAGATACTATACTTTAATTCTTGCAGGTAGAAATTAACTTTTTCTCTTGGTTATGTGACTACAAATATTGACTGAATAAAGAATTGATTCATTCATTCATTTTCTTCAGTTTATCAACACTTTGCAAGTTATTTAAAGCCAGAAAATATTTTTAGATTGTAATAATTTTTGTGTGGTGGGGAGAAAGATAATAATGGTTTAGTCTTACTAATTAACCCACGGGTGGGGGAAGAAGAGGTGGATTCATACCTATCCCAAGGGTATTTGCATGCAAGTGAATGTAATGAACTCAATGGGAATTGGAAATTGGCTCTCTGATTAACAATTCTGAGACATTACCCATTACACAACCCACACATCCAGGGTTACAGCACCTGGTATTCTTGAGTGGTCACTAAACTAAGTACTAACCAGGCTCGACATTGTTTAAGCTCAGTGATGTACAGGATTTGATGTTTCAATGTGATGTGGTTATAAACCTGCATAAAGAGATATCAAAAAGGGTAAAGGAGTTATAAATTTAAAAAACATGTTTAAACAAGTAAATCAACAAGTTTTATTGGTATTAGTATAATGGGATTGGTTTAGCTAATAGGTAATTAGCATAAAGAGAGCTTGTAGCGGACCGTGGGGTGAAGATGTGAAGAACACACATGGGTAGAATTTTATGTGTGTGTGTTGTGGTGTGTTCATACGTACGGGTATTGTTCTTAGCGTGTTCCCAGAATTTAGGAAACGCTGTATCTGTGAGAGCTCACAACTGCGAGGTGGTATAAGGCCCAAGGCCTGAGGAAAAAAGAGATCAAGGCGAAGGGTCAGCCAGTATTTATAGCCAGGGGAGAGAGATCCCTGTTGAAGGATTAAGGAACTGAGGGGGAGCTAATTCCAACAAGCTATAACTATAGCTCACAGGCAACTTTGAGTTAGAGTACATAGGATATCTATGGCTACTAAGTTTGATCATCATAGCAATTAGAAAATGCCAAGGAAAAAATTTATGAATATTTGTGATAGTATCTTTTATACCAATAGAAAGAGTTGATTGAAATTTTTTTTTTGTATCAGCAAACATATTTTTACAGTTTGAGTTTATTTTCATAAAAAAAATAATATAAAATCAATTGAAATGTTCTTCAGTTTGAAATGATTTTGTGAATGATAAAATGTACAATATACAAAATAGATGTCAAGTCAATAGGAAGATTATGAAAAATTCTTCATTTTTATTTTTCGAGAAATTCTTTTTAGCTGTGTGTACATGTTAATGTAAATTTTCTTATTTGGCTTGTGTGCAAGAATATGACCAGTAGATTGATTTTTGGCCAAGATTTGTAAGATGAAAAAAATATTTTTAAAGCAGAAATCTGTAAAGTTCCAAATTAAAATCTTCTCATGCCGCTGAGAACAAGTGAAGTTTTGTTAAGTAACCTGCTGAGGGCATGACTGGCATGAGAAAATGTTTCTTTATTTACATCTTTTATATTTGGACTAACATCCTCATGTTGTTATTATCACAGTGTTTCATCCATTACACACTCCAAATTTCTTTAGAAAATTTCATACTAAACCATTTATTTATGAGGGAGGGTAGATTGTCTATGGATATCTAATCTTGTTTTTTTAGTGCTACTCAGTTAATTCTTGATTTATTTCCAAGGAGTTGAAATTATTTCCAATGAGTCAAAGTCTATACTACTTGGCCCAGTGATTAAATGTCATTAGAATTTAATTTGAGAACTGCTACTACAATGCTTTACAAGTTCATGTTCTAGCATTTTTTCTGATCTTTGCTCCAACTTTCACCCCTGCTTTCAAAACCAGTTCCCAAAGCCTTGATCCTTGTCAGGGATAAGAATATATTTTCTGATGAATGACAGGGCCGGGAAAGTGTATAAGTAATTTTGGAGGTAAAGTTCCCGATTTTTCTGTACATTCTAATCTAGATAAATACTGAGAATATGTAGCTCTCTGGCAGTGAGTATTTGACATTGTCCGTGATAATATCAGGTCAGCGACAGCAACACCAGTCATCTTTCAAACCTGTTTCTAGGAAGAAATCTACATGCTGGGTTCTAAAAACAGAACATCGGCTCTCTACTAAAACTACTTGAGACTTTGTAATTATCATTGGCTTATGAACTCATTTAACTTTGGATCTTCCCCTCAACAAGAGCTCTGAAGAAATCTTATGCTAGTGTTAACCCCTTAAGAACAATTTACTTGCTTAAAGAACTTTTAGGTGCCCAGAGAAATATTTTTGAGCAAGCCTTTACCTGAACACTTTTTCTTCCTTTAAATTAAAGGAATTTTCTTCTCCCTTTACCTATTTTTTTGTGCATGTAAATAGGCATTTTCTTCTTCTATTGTTACACACAAAACAGGAGTTTGTCTTTGTTCTTCTGTTTAAAAGAGAGAATTGTCTGCTCTAAAATTTCAAGCCATTGTAGCTTTTATCAATTCTGTCACCTTTAACCTTAACCATTTCATGTGGGAGAGCCAGGACAAATTTCACACAATGTGTGATTGATTCTCTGCAAATCAGAGACAAAAATGATCTGAATTTTCTTTTATTATTTATTTTTAAGTCAATAGGATAAAAAAAACACAAACAAATTTTTCCTTTAAGTTATAAAAATGATTTTGTAAATGATGCAATTTACATACATAAAACAATATATTTACATATATGTGTGAGAAGATGAAGGACAAAAAAGATTTGTATATCAATGTAACATGTTTCACTTTTATTAAAGCTTCATCAGAGATTGAGAGAAAACAGACAAAAAAGAACTTTGGTATTTTCAATTTTGTTTGGGTCAATTCTCATTAGTCAGTCATGTATCATGTGTATTAAAACCGTAGATAATTCTGTATGTATATAAGTTTGTAGAAAAAAATTCTAGTATGTCTAAGTGGGCATCAGACAGTAATGTGTATTCATAATTGTGTATGTGTATCAATGTATTGTTTAAAATTTGTTATATTTATAGGGGAAGAGTGTTCATTATCAGAGATAAAACATTTATAGACCTAGACAATGTGGAGATAGTAATCAACACTGTCTGGTGTCTCAGTTTCATGCTTCAATATGATCTAAAGATCACATTGACATGTGAAACTAACAGTTACCATGCTGTGTTGATTTCTATGTACCTTTCTATCTCTATCTCTCTCTCTCTATATATATATATATATATATATATATATATTTACCAGGGCACACATGCCACAACTGGATGTAACATAAGGTCAAGGTTTAAAGTGGATTTTACTTACCATGGAAAAATTGCCCCAATCTCCAACTGCAAAGGAGATGTACTTCCTGGGGGAAGTAATATATTTAAAGAATATGAATATGAATCCCAGCCAAAATATATGTATGTGTATATATATATATATATATATATATATATATATATATATATATATATATATATATATATATAATATGAACAGGAGAATCAACACTATATGGTTTGCAGATAACAGACATGTGAAACTGATAGTCATTATCCAGTGTTGATTTCTATGTCCACACTATTTATATCTTATATTTATAAACACTATCTTGATTACACTTCCCTTATACACCAAATTTTAAATTATATATATGAGTGGGTGGTAATTTTCTACTGTGTAGAAGACTGAATGAGTCAGGTACAAGTCATAAGAAGTGAAATAATGTGAAAACATAAATCAAAGTAGCCTATTCATGCAGCAGTTATTTACATACTAAATATAAATTGTGTACCTTTATTGAAAGGATGTAAAATAACACTACTTAGAAATTACTGAAAACAAGCATTCCAGTTGAAAGATCATTTCGAACTTTTTTTTTTATTTTCACTTTTTTCATCTTCTGTTAGTCTGTTTCCCCATCACTACCACTAAAATGGCCATGCATTGACCAATCAAAACCAAATTTTGAGGAGAAGTGCAAACAGGAAAGGAGTACAAAGTATAATTGGTTTTAGTAGGGGACATAGCTTAGTACAATAAATTTACATTAATTTTTTTAGAAAAATTAAAAATTTTATTATTTAACATACAAAATTAAAAGTTTTATTATTTAACACACAAAATACTCTCACTATTTTAAAACAATTTAATGATTAAAATAACAAATACTTATTTAATAAAAATGCAATATTGTTTTTTGCATATCTTTTCTTTAAGTTTTTATATGGAGGAATCCAATTTCCAGTTCGTCATGAGAACTATAAACAAATCACAAATGCTTCAAAAATTTGTAATTTGGCTTTGGAAAGAAATATTTATACATGGCCAGTTGTACATTGCATGCTCAAGAGTAAGAAATCCTAAGAATGTATTCTTTGCTATTAAAAAGAAAAAAAATTTTTCTTAAAACATATTGTTTACTATGAAGTCCTATAAGATTAAATTAAAGAAATCATTAAACTGCGAAGTGGGGTTTTTGTCAAAGTATTTTTCCAAACAAACTTATCCAAATTTCATCAGATGGTTTGTGAAATTGAACAAAATGTAGAGTTTATAAATCTTGACAAAAAATGTTGGCGATAACTTCAACAATACTAAATACTGTAAGATTTCAACACATGTTAGTGTGTTGCAAAAAAATTCTAGTTCAATAAATTTTTCTGATAATAATATTCAAAGCAATGCTCTTCCATTCTAAACTCATTTGTGCATAAAAGTGAATTTTTTTACATATTAAGCTAACACAAATATATACCCACACATGCCCTAAAAAGTGTAATTCTTTTTGCATATTGAACTTGTGGAAGGTGAAGGGATTGAAAATTTGGCTATGTAGGAATAATCAACTCGCCCACAAAGAAGAAGGAAAGAAAAAGAAGAAAGTCAATAAAGTGTAACTCAAAATTTTTATCTTCCAAAAATTGTTGAGGTGTTTTACAAAAATTGTTTTTTTTTTTTTTAGTCCAGTTTCTTCCTATGAAGACAGTTTTCTTATGACAGGTAATAGACTAGACACAAGAAGATGACTACTCTTGCTACTTTGACTGGGACTGTTACTCCAACTGCTACTGACCTCCTGATACATTATACTTTTATGTATACCTGGTACACAGATGAAGTAGTAAATACATTAATACATATGAATGTTTAAGAAAAATATGCTAGGCTCCATTTTAAATTATCTCAAAGGGTATAATATTATTGATAAGCTAAATACTATACACACTTAAAAGCTGAACCTTTGCAGATTAATACATTGGTATATTTTAAATGCTGTGTCATTTTTATTTTTTCCATAAACTATAAGTTAATTAATTTTTCTTTTAAGATGGTATCACTTAGCAGGGATATCATACATTAGTATTAATTTTCATTAAAAAGACATTTTTATTTTGTCTGAATCTGATTAACAATATATGTTCTAATAATATATGTGCTATAATTTGAATATGTTTAATTTGTTCATTTTGCCAAATCTTAATTTATAGAGATTTTTAAAGATTTTCTTCACACACACATTAAAACCCAACAGACAGAAGTACAAATTTAAACAATATATAAAATTGGTATATCTATTAAAATTAAACATATACAATTTGTATATCTATCAAAATTAAACAAGGATCATACATTTAAGGTGCATTGTAGCTTAAAATTCTTGTTTACAAAGTAATGCTTGTATTTTAACCAGGATTACTGAGCAATACACCTAATGTCAAACATATACTACAAAGTCTACTTATTTTAGGCAAAAATTCATTTACAAAGACAAAACATTAATGCATTGAAAAATAACTATTTGCTCTTGCCTTTTGTGCAATTCAACAATCACAAAGAGAAAGAAAGATGTTCAAATTATTGGATGGGTTGTTTTTAAGAAAGAAATTAGCTACTGAGCAATGTCAGCCAATGCTTGTTGATAGTGACAAGAAAGGAGGGATGGGTGAGGGAGTAATAAATAACTGGAGCTAACAAATACAATCAGTATATCTTTTCTGTTCTTTTTTGTACTTATCTATTCAGAATATATTTCTCCGCGTAATTTGAAAATTATTTAACAAATTCGATATTTTTTATTATTTATCTTACAACAAAAATCACTCACAATATTGTATTCACTTCTCCTATATTCCGGGAAAAGTTCTGT
The DNA here is from genome assembly GCA_903632075.3 of Acanthosepion pharaonis. NCBI lineage: Eukaryota > Metazoa > Mollusca > Cephalopoda > Sepiida > Sepiidae > Acanthosepion > Acanthosepion pharaonis. The sequence goes on from CAHIKZ030000273.1 coordinate 2,922,533, forward strand.
TAAACTTATAAAATATACTAATTCGCATGATGGAAAAGAGTAAATTCCTAAAAAGAAAAATTTATTTTTTTTAATTTATTTATTATAATTTAATAAAGTTTAAGAATAAAAAGTTAGTTTGGATCTTTTATGTGAAAACTTGATTTTTTTCTGTATTTACTTTATTTATAAAATGCTTGTCTTTTCATAAGAGATAAAGAAAGAAAAGGCGAGATCTGAATTTCTTTCTTGTTACTAAAAAAAAAAAAATCTAAATGTTTTCATACTTTTGCAATGTGATGACATTTTTCAAGTTTCTTTGTCTAAATAAGAACAATAGATAGGTCGGTGAAACCGGTGTATAGTACACCTTCGTTAAATGTCCAGCATTGGTACTTTTGTCAACTTACAAAGATTAATGTAGCCATACAAACTTTTACTAAACGTATCAGAATATATTTAATACATTTTGCTTGTGTAAGTTATCGGAATTGACGAATTTGGTTAAAATGGTTAGAATTAAACGTTTGTAAGTATTTACTTTTATTGAGTTAACTCCCCTGTGTTTACATGGCCTAACGCTGTCATTTTATTCTTGTTTGACAAAAAAAAAAAAAAGGTTCCTGTCATTTTTTTTTATTACTTCACTTTCTTGTTGATAATATTGCAGACTGAACGGAAATTCCTATAGCAAAGTTAATCGGTTTTCATAGTCGATCAGCTTCAAAAGTAAGTATTATTGGCTAAAGAAAAATTAAACGATAAGAAATTCCCGCGAATAAGGCCTATCTACCTTTTATTGTGGTAAGTAAAAGAAATGTCTTTTTTTGTTTTTTTAACGCTTCGCTTATATTTACAGAAAATAAAATCTTATTAAAAACAAGTTATTTTTTAAAAATTTAATTAGTAATCTGTGTTTAAATACGATGTCTGCAGTATATTTTATACTCATGTTTTTTGGTGGGTGGGTATATTTGCTTGTATCAAAAGATAAAATAAAGACATGTACATAAGACTCACTAATGTACTTATATTCAATACACTTTTTAATGTTTTTATATTTGTTTCTACAAAAATAAGAAATATATATATATTGAATTTAATCATATACCATCATACGATTGTTATATATTGGGAATTTCCGAATTATTTTGGCGTGCGTGTACAATGCATTTGAGATTTTTTTAGAATACAAGTTCAGAATTGTTGCAATATTATTACCATAACAAACTGCTAGTGTTTTAAATTATGTGTAAATATAAAAGAAAACTGAAATATTCTTTACAACACCAGTTTCTTTCTATTTTTGTTAAAAAAAGGGCACACTTTTTAATTGAAACTAGCAAACTGCAAAAATAATAACAAAAATCAATTTTTAAAATTGAAATATGTATCATAGCTATACGAGTTTAAAAAACAAACCAAATCTTATGTAGAGAGTATTATTATTATTATTATTATTATTAATAATAATCTTACTTTAAAAATCTATACATAAATCGTAGGCTACTGTATTAAAAAAAAATGTTTCGGGTTCACGAGAAATATACCTACACAAGATGTTGGGAATATCAGGGCTCACCATTGGTAATAAAAGCCGATTCATTAAGTTTAAAAATTAAGAAAATAAAAGTTATAATTTAAAACCAGAAGCTTAAGGAGTTAGAGAACCTTCTCTTTGTAGGTCAGTCTATATTAAAAAAAAATCACTTTCTATCAAAAATCTGAACCACGAAGCAGGTTTTAAATATTTGCTTTTTATTTGATCCACTAAAAACCAGTCAGTTGCTAAAACTAAAAGTGTTGGATCGATTTGAAAAGTTAAAGATCTACTATTCTAAACTTTGTGTGCCAGGCAATATTTCTTTTAATTTTATAACTTTAATTTCAATATGTAACGTTTCTTGAGTTGTATTGAATATCAAGCTGGTGATACCAATTATTACTATATAGTTGATTGTATAAGTTGGGGGGAAAAAAGAGGGAGAAATAGTGATTTTCGAACCACAAGCTTAATGGCTGAGTGTTTTTAGTGATGGTCAATGTTTATTGTGATACCTGTCGGCTAAGCAGTAGGCAAGAAGTCCGACGTTTTTATTCTAGGCGCTAGAGATTAATAAGGTTCGTTGCCAAAATACTCTTCTTTAAATGCAGAATCTTCTTAACTCGTGGTTAAATATTTATGGAGAAAGAGGAAAAAATAATTCAAAACAAAGAGTAAAAGTAAAAATGTTGGATCGGAGTGTACAGTCATTACGAAATGTAGACTAAACAAATAGCAAAGTCAAATCATAATTTGTGTCAAAGTTGCATTTTTTTTATTGTCCATTAAGCTTCCATATCACAAGTGGAAATGCTAAATTAAATTATTAAAAATATATGTGGATCAGAATTTTATCTTAGCTGTCAGTCTTTTAAAAAAAATAATTGATTACACTGGGACTTTGTCACTTTAGCGTACAAAAATCTTACTTTTTAAAATGGAATTAATTTATTATTCATTTAATTTTTATTTAGATAAGAAAAAATTTAATGCCTGCTATTCATTTCTAATTCTTAAGGAAAAAAAAAACCTTTTACGGAGCAGTTTTAGTCTCGTATTCACCAGATTATATTGTTATATTATTGAATAAATGAAGAAATTGTATCATTCTCTCTCTATCTGTGCATCCTTCATGTCTTTCCAGATATCGTGTATTATTACGATCCGATTATTGTAGCTTTCTTTTTTTTGTGTGAAATGTAAATGTATTTTAAAATAAATATCCACTTGGTTGCACAATAGATTTTTAAAATGCGATTTTAAACTTTCTTAAAAAAAGCCATGTGGCCAGTTTTTTTTTTGTTTGTTTTTTTTTTTCCAGAAAAATTTTTTTTTTTTTTTTTTTTTTTTACTTTGTTTCTTTAGAACCCGCTGAACCATATCTTCTTTTTGGAACTGGAAAGATTTTGTCAATTTTTTTTTTTTTTTTTTTGCTGTTTTGGTGTATAAATTCATATAATTTTTACGAGATTTATTTAAACGTGTACTGTAGTCCGTTTTAACGACAATGAGCATGAAACAAACAAAAAAAACTCCTCCACTAACTTACCATCTCTATGGCAGGCGCCCTGACGTGTGGAATATATGAGGTGGTGCCTGAAAGGTTCTCGATTAGACCAAGGAGGGGTTTTATTTTTTAAATATTGTGTCTTTTTCTGATTTTGGGAAGTTGGTTGGGTCGAGAACTTTTCAACACACTCCCTCACGCACGCGTGTAAAACACCCGGTTTGTTTAACGGGTAACTAACTTTAGCCTTCGTTTTTGTTTTGTTTTTTTCCGGCAAAATCTCAAGTTTTCAGTATTGGTCCCTAATACCGAACTATAGTTGTTTTAAGTCACATACAGTTATTTGTATATTTATTTTTAAAAAAGTTAAGGAGCCAGTTTTATTTGTTGGAAAATTAGTGTTACTGTTATGTTGTGCAATGTGTCAAAATAAAAGTGGTTGGCAATTTAATTTAAGGTTCCCTTTTCTTTTTTCATGATTACAGAACTTCAATCATTACACAAACAATATTGTAAATTTATGAACATTTAAGAAGTGCCATAAAGAAGTATACACACACACACACACACACACACACAAAAGAATCAAATCATTGTAAATTGTAACAACGTATTATTTTCAACTTTCCGACCTTGAAGGGATTCAAAAAATTCACAATTTTGGAAGTGGGTCAGAACAATTACTTTTCAGCACCCCTTGCAAATTTAAGAGGAGCTCATTCTCTAATTTAATTTATTTATTGATAATGTACAAAAAAATTAACAGGAGTAGAAAGTTTATTTTTCTACTTCAGTTTCACAGATATGATATCAAATCTTGTTTCCGAAATTCAGTAATTTTTTTCTTGTTTATATTTTGTGTCTGGGAATTTTCTTTTAAATTCAACTCTTTGGTTTGGTTTGTCCATTGGAAAGTCCTTTGAGAAATTCCTGCTTATTTATTTCACTTGAATTAGCACTTAGCAATGTATCAGAATGGGGAAGGCAACGAGAAACCACTGTTTTTCTCAAGCAAGCAGTTTATGGCAGTTCGCAATAAAAAGAGATCCGTAGAAACTAAAAAGAAAATGATCGTAAAATAAAAACATTTATCAGAAAATGATCAGAGGGTAATGTAAAATTTAATTTTTTTTTTATCATGCTGCTTCCTTTTTGCTGGTCTGAACATTCAGGCATCATTCTTACTTTTTAAAATTCCATTTTTTAAATAATGATGTCTGAGTATACTTTATACAGGAATTTTCAATTTTAAAAATGACACTACTAGTAATTCAATTCAGGGTATAACTTCGAAAAGATTAACGCAACAAGTTTCTCCAATTTCCTATTTGTAATATTTGCTTTTGTTAGATTTGAATCATTTGTTTGTTGAGTAAGCAATTACTGAATGAATTTAATTTCTCTAAAAAAAAAAAAAAAGAAAAACAAAGCAGCAAATTTGTGATAGAGCAATGAACTGTTACCAAGATGGTGAAACTTGGTAATATATCTGAGATTATCTGTCTATATTTCTGACATGTGGTATTCTATTGACACTATTTACATTGTTCAGACTAATCCTCATCTTTGTTGCCATATTCACAATGTTTCATCTGCTGTTCACTTCAGCCTTCATTTCAGCCTTCATTTCGAACTAAACCCTTTGTTTTGTCCACTGGGTAGATTGTTCTAGTTCCACGTGCCGTGCCTCTTCTCAGTTATCTCCCTTTAACTCAACTCCCCAAGTTCTTGTTCATCACTGCGGTGACCAGGTATTGAACACACAACTCTTTGGGTCAAGTCACTGGATAAAAGTATTGGTTGGATCCAGTGACTTGACCCAAAGAGTTGTGAGTTCAATACCTGGCTACTGCAGTGGTGAAAAAAAAAAAATTCATAAACAAAATCATAGCTGTGTAGTAATTAAAACCTTTTTTTAATTATTATCCTCTCTTCCTCG
>CAHIKZ030000273.1:2932500-2947500 GCA_903632075.3 Acanthosepion pharaonis
CTTCTCACGACACGATCACCTCGTGAAGCACAACCAGCCAAATAAGGGTAGGCGGAAACTAAGCTGTGTACCGCAAGCTGGACTCAAAACGGAACCAGAGGCGGAGCTTCCCATGGTGACCACACCTGTAGCTATGACCACAGAAAGTGGAGAAATAGTGATTGCTCAGGCCCAGGTACAAGCTCAGCCACAGCAACTACCACAGCCCTCCCAAACTCAGCAGGCTGTTTCACATGTTGAGGTCCTCAACCAGCAGCTTGTGACGACGGCAACACCAACAACGGCAACAACAGCCACTGACAATATAGTTACACCCACCACGCTCAGTTTACAGACTGCAAACACCAACGGCACGATAGAAATCATTTCACAGCCACAGCAACAGCAAATCTATCAGACCATAAGCACACCTGGTAGTGCCAACACAGTCCAGGTGTATCCAGTGACGCAAATCTTCCCAACAACATTTCAGGTTTCACCAACAACAGCACAGATTTTCCCCACTACTATACAGATGAATGCAACTACAGCACAGATAATTCCTTTGCAAATGTATCCCATCACCACACAGATTGCTGCGGCATCTGTATATCCTAAGCAGTAGAGATCACCTGTGCTCACAACATCTATTTTTTAGACAGGCAGTGTAATAAATAGTGTAAATAAAAAAAAAAAAAAAAGGAGACAAAAAAAATCCCTGAAAAAATTTTGAGCCAAATTTAACTAATGTCATTTCTGCCAAGTTCTGAATATTATTGAATGTTAGAATGCATTTGTTAATCTACACATGTGTCCAAGAAAATTAGGAATTACTTGTGGAATATTATGTGATATTTATAGAAGGGGATTATTTTATGTTAAGAAAATGAAGAATCATTTTTTTTTTTTTTTTTTCCATATACTGTAATAATTGGTTCCAATTTCAGGTGGGTTCATTATATTCACTTATATACAAATGCCCTTGGGAAAGGTATGAATCCATTTCTTCTCCCCCCAGTTATGGGGTAATTAGTAAGACGTGTATCACTAAATCATTATTATCCTGCCCCATTCCCACGCAAAAAAAAAAAGTCATACAATCTAAAAATATTTTCTGGCTTTTAAATAACCTGCAATGGGCTGATAAGTCATAGAAAATGAATCAGTCAAATTTATACCCTATGAAATGTTCATAATTGAGATATTAATTTTGAGAGGTTACTTAATGTGTACAAAGTAATAAACTTGGCACCTTCACCAAGGGAAAAAATGTGGCCTCTAAGATTTGATGTGAAGAGAATTATTTTTTGTCTGAATTTCTGGGATGAGAACTTATTACTATTTACACTAGTCTGAATATAAATAGTGTAAATAAGAATTATTTTTTCAACTTTGTAATTCATTCATGAGGTGCATTGTTTCAAAATAGCCTTACATGACCTAGGTTATTATGGACTAATATTTGTTAACAAAATTTAAATTTTGCATTTAAAATTTAATAAACAATGCTACAGTGGCTTTAGAATTTGAATTATAGTCATAGACAAAAACATTTATTTATTTTGTATTTTCATGTTTTTTTTTTTTGTTTTTTCAATCAAAGGCTTTTCAAATAGTTAATTCAAAATTTTAAATAATAAAAAATCCAGCTGTAACTAAATTTACTTCACTTGCTATGAAGTAATCATAAAACTGAATAAGATAGAGCATATTTAATTGAAATTAATCTGTACTGAATGCTATAACTATGGATATCACGAACTAGTTATGGAGAATGTATTTTTATAGAAAAAGTCTTTAGCAGATGAATTCATTAAATAGCTAACCCAAATACTAAAGACTTTAACCTTCCCGACTTGCATGATTTGCTTTCAGAGATATTTATTGTTTGCATCTTTCCCAAATTTTATTGAAAAATTTTAAAATATATTTCATTATCACTTGTGACACGTTTTAAAGAAATCATTCTTACAGCGGCAGATGGGACATTCAACAAAATTTGGCTCCAAATGTTTGTTTTTCTTTTTAGCAGTTAGCATATTTCCTCTTATCATTGTCAGACACACAAATATTTTTTTTTTTTTTTTTTTTTTCAATTCAGGGCTCCCTCCATGCATGAGAAGAACAGTCTGCCATTCATTTACTCATAGATTCATTTTGCTGGTGCATCATTTAAGCCATTTTGCTGGTGCATCATTTAAGTCATTTTGCTGATGCACCATTTAAACCATTTTAAAAAATGAAATCTAAACAATTCCCATTTTTAAACAAAACTACACATATGTGCCCTGAAACTAACTTTTTAAAAAAAATCTATATTATATGCATACTGTCTTTTACAAGGCAAACAGATTTTAAAAAACCTTATTGTAAAGAAAAATATTAAGAAACTTGAAATGGCTCCTGTAAAATTAGAAAACATATCTTTATTGATATCCCTCCTCCATTTTAAATTTGATATGATTATTCAAAATTAAAACAGAATGACATTTGGCCATTTTTATGCAGTAACATTTATTTTTTTCTTCACATACAATGATGATAATTATGATCATTTTAGTAAGTTAGAAGCATTTTCTTTTTTAAAAAAACAAATGAGCCAAAGCATGATGACCACTTGTTGCTTAATACAGTTTTGATGCTACATGTGCCTGCAAAACAGCTTTTACCTGATCAAACATGGACTCTACATGGACTCTACATGGACTCTACACTATTCCAAGGATTCATCTGGGATCTGGTGTCAGGATGTTAACAGTAAGTTAACATGGAGTTCTCCAAATGCTCAATGGGATTAAGATCCAGGGAGTTTGGTGGCCAAGGAAACACAGTGAAGATGTTTTCCTGTTTCTGAAACCATTCCTGCAGTTTAGCATGCTGAAAGATCTTACTGTCATCATAGAAGACTTTCTATAAATGAGTGTACATGGTCTTCAAGGATGTTTAGTTAGGTAGTACATGGACAAGTACTTTCCATACAAATGATAGGACTGGGTGTTTCCTCACAGGATATCGCTTAAGCCATCATGCTACTACCACCAGCTTGTTTTCTCACAGTGGATAACAATGCACGCATACCCAGCTATCTCCTTTATTCAAAGGAAAAATGAGCCTCATCAGACCAGGCAACCTTCTTTCATTGATACAAAATTCATTTTTGATGCTTGCATGCCCACTGAAAATACTTTTGATGATTGACATCTTTTTTTTTTTTAGCATGGTTACTCTTATTGGCTTGCAGTTACATAAGCCCGTATTCAATGAGGATCATATTATGATGCATTCCTTTCACTTTGATTTAAAGCTATCTGTAATTCATGCCACAGTAGCCTTTCTGTTGACTCGGTAGGAAAGCCTCCATTCGCTTCACACATTGATAAGTCTTGGACACCCAATGCCTTGTCAGTGGTTGAAGACTTTTCCCCACTCCTTGGACCACAACTTAACATGGTTACTCAACAAGACATGCCATTTTAGAAATGTTCTGGCCTTGTTTTCTGGCTATAATAGTTTGGCTTTTATCAGAGTCAGATCTTTTTTTTCTTGCCCAGAATTGCAGCATTCAAAACATTAAATGAAGTACTAAAAGCCAGCTTACCAGTTTTTTTTTTTTTTTATATCTGTCTCTGATATATACAGTTGTTCTAATACAGTAGCTGTTATTCTTGCCACATGTCACTGGTCATAATGTTTTGGCTCCTCTGTGTATACCTAAAATTTTCTTTGCATTTAATTTTTATTTTCAATTGATTCTGTTCCTCAAGATATTCTTCCTTATGACACTATATAATAAATTTTGTTTATTAATTGTTATTAATAGAGGATTTTTCCAGAAATCTGGAATCTTGTTAAATTTTTTTATCCTGGTCATGTATTACTTAAAAGGATTTTATTTTTTTTTTTTTTTAATAAATTTTTTGGCGAAGAAGAGTGTTGAAAATGTTACACTCTTCTTTGAAGTTAGTTTTCATTCTCCCAGGTGAGTTTGTAATAAAGAACCTTGTTGAGGTGTGTGTGCATGTGAAATATGTACAGACAAAGCAAAAGCGGGCTAAGCATACCAGTCTCTGATATAACTATTAAAGATAAAAATTTTCTTTTTAAACCAATACTGATTTTCGTATTTAACCAATTTTACACTTGAAAACTTAATTTTTATTAAATCTCATTTTTGAGTTTAGGTTGATTGTTACCTCAGAATATAAATACTGATTTTTTTTTTTTTTTTTTTATCTACATTTTATTTGATTGAAATATATTTATTAATTATTTAATTTAAATTTCTAATTGAATGATATTAAAGTTTCAGTTAGTTTCTCATTGCAGTTGCAAGTGTTTAAAAAAAAACTTAAGTCACTTTTTATCATACTACTAATATATAGTGGTACATATAAGATTGGTATGCGTAGTAGTTATGTATAGGTGTTAATTGGTGAATATATTCCTATGCAATTCAGCTGCTGTGATAGAAACTACAAGAAGAATCATTACAACTTTATTATTCCTTTGATGCATCTGCTTACAAAGTGGAAATATATAATTTTGGGATTCAAAATAGGCAGACTACACAAAAATCTATATTCACATTTCAGTTTAAAAAAAAAAAGCTCCTAAAATCACTGATATTTAACATATCTTTTATTTATTTTTCTGGTTGGTCATATTTCCTTTATTATTAATTTTAAGATTATTAAAATATTGTTCTGCCAGAGTTTGATGGTCACACACTCACACACACACACACACACACACATATATATATATATATATATATATATATATATATATATATAAAATTCAGCACTGGAAACCTGATGTTGTTAGCCACTGGGTTTTCACATTGAAAGTAAATCTGTCCATTGGAGTATGATTCCAGCTGCTTCCTTGTTACCTGTCAAAGTTTGGGTTGCTTTCTGTGTTTACCTAACTGCATATATGTCTGGCATAGGAATTATTTCTTTTAACGTGTTTATTTGAAAAATAAACCTTGTCAAAATTAATTAATAAAATTGATATTATATATTCCAAATCCAAGATCTTCTCTCTCCGGTTAGGATGGACGTCCACTTGACTCTGAGGAGTTCATCCACCCTTTAACAGTTCTTGTTTTTTGTACTGCTGGGGTGTTATATATTACTATAATTAAAACAAAAAAAAAAATCTAAACTTATTTACATAGTAGGAACAAGCAAACAAAATATATAAATATTCTTATTTCCATTTTCATGGTAAATGAGTCTCATTTTTGTTTTGTAAAATCAAATTGGGACACTATAATTATCTTTCTCTTTTGACAGAAAAAAATATTGAAAAAAAAAAAATTATAGAATTACATTTTTAAGAAATATTGGTAGTAAAACAAATTTATTTCAATTTCCTTTTTTTTCTTTTTTTTTTAATTGAGTAGAAAAAATATTTGACATAACATTTTGAAGAAGAAAAAATATCAAAAAAAAGTCAATAGAAATTGCAGTTTTGCATTTTATGTAATCTAAAAGTACCATTTGCATTTTCAAATTAGAAATAATTGCTCTTTAGTTCAAATTTTTATCTCATCTAGTAATTATGGTAATTAACTGAATTGTATTTTCTTATATTTATAAACATTGCTTAAACTATTATTACTTTGTCTCAGGAGTCAAAAACAGGTAAAGCTGGATTTCAAATTTATTCACAGGTGTCCACCATTCTCCAAAATATGGTACATAATCTTCCTTCTTCAGAATCATTTGGCAATGATTTACTTGGAAAATGCTAAATAGTAGACATATTTAAATTTTAAAAATTTCATTTACTGGTCGAAACCAATGCTCGCAAGGTTCTGAAAGGTTCATGATAACCTCATTTAAAAAACACACACACACACACATATATATATATGAGAGGTAGGTAGGTTCATCAGAAGTAATAGTTATACTTTTTAAAAGGGGACAGGTATCTTCTGGGATTTCAAACCTTCAGCAAGATTTTTTGTATTTCATCAACAAACTGATCCTTACTTGCCTACCCATTATAATTTTTTCTCATCAAGCAAAAGCTGAATTAATGAAAGGAGTTATTAAAAAAAATTTACATTTATAATTATTTAGTATTATTATTTTTTTATCTGACCAACTACTTTACATATTTTCACACATTGCATAATGTACAAAAGCTGACAATATTATCAATTTGGGTTTAATTCAGCATTTTTATTAGACTCTTGGGACCTGTCAACATTTCTCGCTTCCATATTTTTGTTATCTCCAAAAAATAGTTAATGCCATATACACTTGCAAAAAAAAAGAATTATTCTTACAATCAAAATAAAATGTTTTTCAGCTTTAAATAACTTGCAAAGGGTTGTAAGCTATAAAAAAAAAAAAAAAAACCCTCAAATCGATCAACTCTCTCACTAATATTTACATGTTGACAACTAAATTTATCTATCTTTTACCTTTGTTTTTCTCTCACCCTTTACCAGTATCTTCTCATTCACTTCCTTATCACTTCCAATCTCTGATTCACATCTCTATTATACAAACAGTTTAGTTTCATATGCAAAAAGTAATGAATGCACAAATATATTTTATTTATATTACTTAAAGCCAATCTTATTTCTTCATCAACAACATGGTTTGGGAAATTGTTGACGATATGTGTTCATTTTGTGTTGCTTAATTCTCTATTACATAATGTGTCTGAAGAGGAGATCATTTTTGCATGGTTACTCTTTTTTTATTATTATACCTATTTTATATCTGTAATTTTATAATTTAGAAAACAAATTTTTACTTGTCAGTCTTTTTCTATATATTGAAGCAATAACATTATTATTATTAGCATCTACTAGAATATCAAGGAAAGGGATTCTATTTTTAATGTTGAGCTCCTGTGTTATAAAAAACATAATTTCCTGTGCAAAAAAGGATTTCTTCTTCAGGCATTATTATAGAGAATTAAGCAACATAAAACAAATGCTTATCAACAATAATTTCCCAAAACCATGTTGATGCGGAAATAAGAGTAGCTTTAAAGAAATTTTTAAAAAAATAAAGTAAGCAATCATCTTGATATAAACAAATATATTTTGTTATATCCTCATGTCTTCCATTTGGACTCTCTATAAAGAACTTTAATTTACACCTTACCTTTCCTTATCAAATTGACAAACCTATTTATCTGTATCTTTCTTTAATATCTTTCAGCTAAGTGACAAATTTTATTTGTATTAATTATATATATAGTGTGTGTGTGTGTATGAATTTCAGGAATAACTAAAAATATGTATCTGTAAAAACAAAAAGGGAAACTTATCTAAGTTGGCATATTTAGCCTCCAATGGGCTTTATCAAGGCAAATGTAAAGATTTTGCAACAAGTATAAACAAGAAAAAAATGTCTTTATTTTTTCAAAATTTTTAATTTAGCTAGACCTTAGTCTGATGTATATTTAAATTTAAAAATTTGAAAAAGTATCAGATGCTTAATATTATGAAGTTGTGGAGAGCCATGATCACTTACGACGTTGCACATAAAAATATATTATTCAATTAAACGTAATTAATTCCAGTTCAGATACTACACTCTTAGTCTTGTCTAGGAAAATGCAACAGTCGCCCATATAAACAAGCAGAATAATACAAATATATATATTACAGTCATGTTTACAATAACCAAAAAAATCAAGTTATCTCCCTTGCGTTGACTCAAGTTCACTGCATCATTAAAAATGTAACAATTTTACGTGGATGCATTTCAAAAATAAAATTTTATCCAGAATATTTTAGACATGCATGGATTTCTGTCACTGCCCATTAGTCCAAATTATAATAAAAATTCTTACAAGAGAGTATATTGACTCCTCTTTAGCTCATAGCTAAAGAGGAGCCAATATTTGAAACACATGTACAAAAATTATAAAGAAAATATCTGGAACATCCATTTATGCTTGATCACAAAGGAGGTAATTAATGTATACCATTCTGATAAGTGAATCTGTATCATTTTAGGAAACAATATAAAACTATGAATAGTCTTAAAAACGATTGTTGCTGATAATGAAATTAACTTGATCCAAGTCACCCCATTTTGATAGTACTTCCAATATTGCCAACAAATTTAATTTTAAAAAATGCGACTTTGTAATTGTATGTACTCACTGCTATATACACACACGCATATAAATATATATAACAAAAAAATTTACTCAAATATATCAACAATTTTCTAACCTTAAAATCTAAATAACGTTACTGCTCACCTGGTGGGAATGGAAGTTGTCTTAAATTAGGTTAAAAAAAAAATGTAGTTCTATTAATAGGATATTTTACTATCTTTTTTTTTTTTTTTTTTTTTTTTTTTTTTTTTTTTTTAATGTTTGGGGGGATTTTTTAATTTTTTTATTACACATCAAATAAATAATAAAGGAATTTGTAATAATACCAAAGATTACAAATCTAAATTAAAACTGAAACTATGCAATCAACTCACTTTGTTAATTCAAATAAAATAATTGGTATCTGTCAACAAAAATTTATAGATGGACTATATTTTGGCATCTGTAAATCTCTGTATAAAACTAAGCTTTTATCAACCATTGTGTCACACACATATATTGTATATATTAAGGTATTTAAATAAATAGAAAGAACCACTTCAGAAGCTTTGTGCCCTTAATTGGATTGGCATAATAAAATTTAATGAGAACACCAATGTTAAGACTGGCTTACATTTTTAAAAAAATGTGTATAATTGATGTTGATTTTGTTTGTATTCTTTTGGCTGATCTTAATTCATCATCTTTACTTTAAAATTTAATTTGTCCCTCCTTGATTAATTACATCATTTAAATTTTTTCTCCTTTATTTTGTTACTATTTTTTTAAATCCTCACAATTTATATCTCTTTAGTTGGCAATTATTCACATTCTAAAAATTACCATTTTTTTTCTTTTGCTTGTGACAGGTAGAATTTAGTATTTTGTATCAATTTCTTTAATGACCAATGGCAACTGTCCAAGATTAAAATAAGATCTACTCTTCAGTGAGGAATGTTCAGAAAAATGTTTCCAGTATTCCAACTAAAATAGTATTTCAGTAAATAATATCTTCTGAAAATTAGTTTTTAATAATAATCCCAAAGACAGACATTAGCCTGGAAGCTAAAACATATTTACTTCCTTGCCTATTTAATTTCAGAAGTTCATCTGACTAAAATGTACATGGTTTAACATCTAAAATAATTGCACTATACTGATAATACATCCATAGTAGTACTTGTAAATTTTGTAAGAATTAATGAAAAATAGCATTAAAACAAACTAACCTACCAACCAACCAATCAAATCTGAAGATGATGTATTTAATAAAATTTTATACACAACAGCTCATACTCTGCAATTTTAAAGCAGTCTTGGTTTGGTGTAAGAGTTTAGTTAAATAAAGTGACCATTGAATCCAATGTTATATAGTAATGGCACTATTTAGTATCATGTGAATTGAATATTTTTTTTAAACTGGTAACTACTCAAGGTGATTTCACTGTTGTCTGAAAGTAGTGTAATCAGAGAAACCTTGAAATTGGTTTATCAAATCCATTATAAGTCCAAAAAAGTGATAAATGCCAATACTTGGATTTATTAAGAGCATGTATATGAAAAAGATCCCAAAAGCAGATAAAGTAAGTGTTGTAATCAATATTTTTATATTAAAGGGATTTCAATAAATTTCACTTGGACTGCTACAAAACTAATACCTCCTATTATGCCAGTAGAGGTTGAACCTTCCTACCAATAACATATATTTGTTTGTTTTCCTTGTTACAAGCTGAGTTATATAAACTATATAAAACAGAGGTGAGCCATTGAATTGTTCCATGCAGAAATAATTGTTCTAATTGACATTCATAAACACTTTTTAAATGTTTATGGAGAGAAAACAGTGGATGTGATTCTTGGTGGCAGTAATGCATTTTATGATAATAACAGTGATGTATATGACATTTACAAGCCTTTCATTTCTTATAAAAATGCATGGCAAATTGTGCTGAGTATGGAAAGATAGTGTTTTTGCAAACTATCTATCCAATGATTTTGTGCTCCCTGTATCTGTTATAATTTCTGTGGAAATAAAAAAGGAGGTATTACCTTTAGGATGTCCTTAATATGTCAACAAGTTTGTAAAAGAATTACTTTTTCTTATCCCTATCAATTTAATAGTAATCAATTCAGTGAGATTTTCAAGAAATAATTTGTCTTTTTTACAATATAGAATTACTAAGAAGATGACTTATTTTGCTTAATACTCTGTTAGTACTGAGGAGTATTTGAACACCCCCAGAAAATGATTTTTCTTAATATTTAGTAAGTGGTAAAATCTTCATGATTAGTCAAGTAGTTGCCTGAATCTCATTGTCAAGTCATTCCAAGGAGATTTTGGTTTTAATATTTGTATGAAATCCAACCACATGACCATAATTAAATACTAATAATTGTGATATATGCAAAGATCACAGTAACCTTCTTGCTCATTGCTTGTAGTGAGAAAAAGTAGTTGAAGAGAATTGAAGAATTATTTTAAAGAATTTTACTGAAAATAAAACGATACCCAGTTGCACCTTTTGAAACTTACAAATTCATTTTTAATATTAGCCTTTTAATTTGATTTTTTAATATAAAACCTTTTTTCTTTTTAAAATTTATCCTATAAAAACTAGAAGAGACACTCAAAACAATATATAACAAGAAAATTAAGAACTAAATGATATAACTATAATATTTTAAATGAGGTGTTTGAAAACCCTTCAGTACCAATCAGGACCAGATTTTGACCATAAGAGGCTCATGGGCTAATAGAATATGGGGGCCCTTCATTACATGTGTTCACCCCAAGTGTCTAAATGGGGCCCCTTGAAGGGTCTCTAACAAATTTAAAAGAGGCACTGCAACTAGTGGCACCCAAATACACTAAATTATTTCAAATTAGTTCAAAGGATTCCCATTAAATCTGAAAATGAACAAATCTCTTCTGTTCTTATATTTTTTTTTTTTTTTTTAAAGTTTTATCAGAGGCCCAAGACTAGAGTATTGGGGACCTCTCTAGTCTTGGAGTCCCTGGGCTGCAGCCCATGTGTAAATCCAGAACTGGTACTAATGTTATGACAAAACCTCACAGTACAAAGGGAGGGTTAATTGAAAGTTATCTGCTATTTAGGTCACTTACTACACCTACTCCTCTAAGCCAAATCAACAGTGAATTGCATTTAATATATTTATTAGCTAATCTTTAATCTTTGTTAGCTAAAAATAGTATATTCTTTCAATTAGTTTGTTTCTATTAACATATTTCAAATATAAGTCCATTGTGTATGTATATTTTACTTGTTGATAACAGGACTTGAAATTGAACACTGGTTTGTCATTGAAAGGAATTTTTATATTTTGAATGCAGGCTACAAAATATGAAGTGTGAGCAAAAACTAACATATCTTCAGTTACTTACAAATATGAAAACAATTTTTCTTTTTTTTTTTTTTAATATTTGGGGGAAAAAATTTTTTTGTAAATCTTTTAAATAAAACAAAAAATTTGACAAAATTTTGTATCTTTTTTTTCTTTTTTAAATAAAAAAAAAAAATGAGCTGTGATGACGTTTTCATTTTTATTGATTTTCATTTTTAATCAATATTAAACATGCCATAGGATGAATTTTTTTTTTTAACCTTTATCAACATTGATAGACTGAACTTGTGCAAAAAATGACAATACCAAGTCATTTATTAATGCACAGAATACTTCACATACACACACACACACACACACACACATACAAGGTGTATTTCAACAGCAAATATCCTCTCTAACATGTTTTGTTAAATAATATGGACAAGTTCTGTCTATTTATTTTTTATTAAATCATTAAAACAAGTTTTAATTTACTGATAAAAATAAACAACTTGTTCAGAAATTTGAAAGATTTAATAAAAAAAATTGATAGACTTGTCTATATTATTTAACAAAACTAATGTGTATATATATATATATATGTATGTATGTATGTGTGTGTGTATATATATATATATATATATATATATGCACACACATGCATGCATAGAGTCTTGTCTCAATACATGTTCATTTCTTACAGGGTACAGGTTTTGTGCCAAAATAGCTTTAATCCAAGTATTTAATACAGATATATTACCTGTAGATGAGTGTCATAGCTCATTTGGTACTTCTGTTGATTCTTTTGTTATAATGGGATAACTGGAAGTTATCTGATGTCAGAATGAGAGAAATCTTCCACATTCATTGCATATATCTTTATCCCTGACATATGAGAGAATTTGACATTCAGTTTTTGGTATGCCATCTTCAAGAAATGGCAGCCATTTGTAATTGCAAACATCAGAGCTCACCTTCTAGATTGTTCAACAGGTAGGTAGAGTCTGTATGGATGTGTCACTTTTACCAAAGAATCAGGTCTCCAATGAAATTGAAAGCTTTTTTGAACACTGATTCCAGTAGAACTTGAACGTTCTCTGATGCTTTTTTTCTTTTTATTTGTAAAATGTCTAGTTTATGTATGCACATGTCCATTTATTTATTTATACATACATAAATATAATAATGAAATAGACTAAAATAATGTATAAACAATGAATATGTTAAAAAAATATATATATATATATATATATATATTGCTGAAGTATGACACTATGGAGTCAGGATGCTGAAGGTAACATCAATCAGCTAAGTGACAAACTTTTACTTACATTAATCATATATATATATATTATATGTAATAGATTAAATCTAACAAATATTTTTAATATAATTTTTGTTTATACATTATTTTTATGGATACAACTTATTTGAGTAAATGCTCTGCTTTTAATTAATTACTTTAAATTATATACGGGGTGTCCACAAAGTCATTAGACAAATACAAAAAGTTATTAAAATTACAACAGAAACATGATACTGTTAAAATGTTTACATAATATTAAGTAAATAGTGAGGTTTATATATATAGTATATAATAGTTAATAAAACTGTATATGGACCCCATTTGTTGCACAAATGGTATCTACGCACTATTCAATTTCTGTCCACATTTGAAACATAAAAACAGCATTAGTTGCAATCTGAAACATAAAAAGAATCTATGTATATAATTCCATACTTCTGTTTGTATGTCTGTCTGCTTGTGTTTTATAGGCTCCTCAGCATTTTGGCATGTAGCCTCCTTTGGTCCCGGAGAAGGTTTTAGGCTACCCATCGGCAGATAGGCCTCGACCAGTAGACAGATCACGTGCAAATTTTAATCATTTTCTTCCAAAAACTTCCCAGAAAGCTTGAATTTGAATTTCTATGGGCAAAAGGAAGTGTGGGCCATGACCCACCTGCTGGTCAAGTGCAATCTTTGTTCATTTTCTACTAAAATTTACTCAGAAAGCCTGAATTTGAATTTTTGGGCCTCTGGAAGACATGCTGGTTAGTCATGATTTTAATTTCTCTCAGAGCCATTAAAAAAGCTCATGTTTAGTTTTAAAAATTCTGAAATTTTAAAATATCGTTTTTTTTTTGTTTTTTTTTGCAGAAAACTGAACTTCTAAAACAACTTGGGTGAATACACAATAAGATGTGTTTTTAATTTCTCTCAGAGCCATTAAAAGAGTTCATGTTTAGTTTAAAAAATTCTGAAATTGCAATACACAATAAGTTGTGCCAACCTCACGGCTGGCACTTTTATGTGCACTGTAAAAAAACAAGAGGGAAATTTTTCAAAAATTTGGAAGGAACCTTGTTTTGCCCATTTAAATTAGAATACTTATGGAAAGTACATTATGACCATTACTATGGGAAAATATGATGCAATAATTTCTTGAACAAGTCTAAACTTTTCTATTTTGGTCTGTACAAGTCTGAATTTGCTCCATCCATTAAAAGTATGAAAAGCCATTAATAAATGGCCTCAGTTTTATTTCTTATCAAGATTTCAAAGGATAAACATATTTTGCTTCATCAAGGGACTATGAAATATACAAAAGAAATAACTGCTTCTGAGAAACAAGTTGTTTTCGGACCAACTTGTGGAATAGAAAGTAAAGTAACAAAAAACTACACCTAAACAAAGCAAATATTTGGACAACTTTATTCAAGTAAAAACACCTCCTAAGAAGAAATCTTTTAGAAGGTAAGCTGAAACTGAGGAGCAAAGATTGTTATGACTTGAAGAACAGTGGGCCAGAGATGAAAAGCGTAGGCAGCAAGAATCTGAAAAACAAAGATCACAAAGACTTCAAGGACAGAGAGATTTGAACAACTGAGTCAGCAAGAGGCTGAAGAACAAAGATTGCAGAGACTTCAAGGAGATAGTGATAGACATGAACAGCACAGACATTAAGAATAAGAGCAAAAATGACAGAGACTTCAAAGACTGAGGGTCAGATCTGAGCAGTTGAGAAAGCAAGAATATGAACAGGAAAGATTGTTAGGACTTCAACATCAAAGAATATGAACTGAACAACAAAGGCAAAATGAATCTGTGGGATAAAGGTTTCTAAGACGGGATACAACATGCTAAACTTCAAGCAAGAAGAAAAATGCACTGGAATTCAATGGCATTTAATTATAATCCTTCATATGACAATGCTTCTGAAGCCTCAATTCAAATTGGTTGCATGGATAAACTTTGTTCTCATTGTGGTGCAGAAAAGTGGAGTAGGGAACACATTGGAATGTATTGTTCCAATGACAACGTTAGATTGGAACATTATCCTGTTCCACTAGATTTGTTGAAGAACCATCTTGTGAATAGAGACCATAGGAACTTTAGAAAAATGTCTGGAAATACAACAATGTATTCTAGATGACTTCCTTCAGTGCTAAGGAAAATTTATGCCCACTTTCAAAGTGCATTGACAAGTTTATTACAGAATTGGAGCACTTCAACCACTACCTAATGAAGAACCTCAGTGTTTACAGATATGCTTTGTTAGTGATATGGGGCAGCAGGCTGAGAAAAGAGTTCAAGCAAAC
>CAHIKZ030000273.1:2952500-2965000 GCA_903632075.3 Acanthosepion pharaonis
TCACAAATTTTTTATTCTTTTTTTTTTTTTGTAGGAATAATTGCAATAACCAGCAAATAGTGATCTTCAAGCTAGAATATGAAATTTAAAAACAAATTCAATTACACTCTTTGATCTACAATTTTGAGAAAGTTTGTTCTATAAAGAAGTTTTTAATTAGTCATCATAATAATGAAAAATACAAAAATGTTACATGAAAAAGTTTTTCCTCTTTTCCTAAAAGAAAAAGGTAAACTATATAACTTCTTATTTTTAGTCAATACAAACCAATTAAAATCTTGAGCAAATGAAAAATTTAGCTGCTATAAATTCTAAAAGACCTGAGCATATTATGCATAAGATATGTATTTTTCCAGAATATTAAAGCCAAAAGTTATGGGTGCATATTTTACACAAGATATGCATTTATCCAGAATATAATATATTATACACAAGATATGTATATATCCAGAATATTAAAGCCAAAAGTTAGGGGTGCGTATTATACATGATATGCATTTATCCAGAATATAGCATATTATACACAATATATGTATATATCCAGAATATTAAAGCCAAAAGTTAGGGGTGCGTATTATACATAGGATATGCATTTATCCAGAATATAGCATATTATACACAAGATAGGTATATATCCAGAATATTAAAGCCAAAAGTTAGGAGTGCGTATTATACATGAGATATGCATTTATCCAGAATATAGCATATTATACACAAGATATGTATATATCCAGAATATTAAAGCCAAAAGTTAGGGGTGCATATTTTACACAAGATATGCATTTATCCAGAATATAGCATATTATACACAAGATATGTATATATCCAGAATATTAAAGCCAAAAGTTAGGGGTGCATATTATACACAAGATATGCATTTATCCAGAATATAGCATATTATACACAAGATATGTATATATCCAGAATATTAAAGCCAAAAGTTAGGGGTGCATATTATACACAAGATATGCATTTATCCAGAATATAGCATATTATACACAAGATATGTATATATCTAGAATATTAAAGCTAAAAAGTTAGGGTGCGTATTATACATAGATATGCATTTATCCAGAATATAGCATATTATACACAAGATATATATATCCAGAATATTAAAGCCAAAAGTTAGGGTGCATATTATACATAAGATATGCATTTATCCAGAATATAGCATATTATACACAAGATATGTATATATCCAGAATATTAAAGCCAAAAAGTTAGGGTGCATATTATACATAAGATATGCATTTATCCAGAATATAGCATATTATACACAAGATATGTATATATCCAGAATATTAAAGCCAAAAGTTAGGGGTATAGCATATTATACACAGGATATGCATTTATCCAGAATATAGCATATTATACACAAGATATGTATATACAGAATATTAAAGCCAAAGTTAGGGGGTATATTATACACAAGATATGCATTTATCAGAATATAGCATATTATACAAGATATGTATATATCCAGAATATTAAAGCCAAAAGTTAGGGGTGCATATTATACACAAGATATGCATTTATCCAGAATATAGCATATTATACACAAGATATGTATATATCCAGAATATTAAAAGCCAAAAGTTAGGGGTGCATATTATACACAAGATATGCATTTATCCAGAATATAGCATATTATACACAAGATATGTATATATCCAGAATATTAAAGCCAAAAAGTTAGGGAGGTGCGTATTATACATAAGATATGCATTTATCCAGAATATAGCATATATACACAAGATATGTATATATCCAGAATATTAAAGCCAAAAAGTTAGAGGTGCATATTATACACAAGATATGCATTTATCCAGAATATAGTATATTATACACAAGATATGTATATATCCAGAATATTAAAGCCAAAAAAAGGGTGCATATTATACACAAGATATGCATTTATCAGAATATAGCATATTATACACAAGATATGTATATATCCAGAATATTAAAGCCAAAAGTTAGGGGTGCATATTATACACAAGATATGCATTTATCCAGAATATAGCATATTATACACAAGATATGTATATATCCAGAATATTAAAGCCAAAAAAGTTAGGGGTATATTATACATAAGATATGCATTTATCCAGAATATAGCATATTATACACAAGATATGTATATATCCAGAATATTAAAGCAAAACACAAGTATATTATAAAAGTTAGGGGTGCATATTATACACAAGATATGCATTTATCCAGAATATAGCATATTATACACAAGATATGTATATATCCAGAATATTAAAGCCAAAAAGTTAAGGGGTGCATATTATACATAAGATATGCATTTATCCAGAATATAGCATATTATACACAAGATATGTATATATCCAGAATATTAAAGCCAAAAGTTAGGGGTGCATATTATACACAAGATATGCATTTATCCAGAATATAGCATATTATACAAGATATGTATATATCCAGAATATTAAAGCCAAAAGTTAGGGGTGCATATTATACACAAGATATGCATTTATCCAGAATATAGCATATTATACACAAGATATGTATATATCCAGAATATTAAAGCCAAAAGTTAGGGGTGCATATTATACACAAGATATGCATTTATCCAGAATATAGCATATTATACACAAGATATGTATATATCCAGAATATTAAAGCAAAAAAAGGGTGCATATTATACACAAGATATGCATTTATCCAGAATATAGCATATTATACACAAGATATGTATATATCCAGAATATTAAAGCCAAAAAGGGGTATGCGTTTATGCATTTATCCAGAATATAGCATATTATACACAAGATATGTATATATCCAGAATATTAAAGCCAAAAGTTAGGGGTGCATCTTATACATAGGATATGCATTTATCCAGAATATAGCATATTATACACAAGATATGTATATATCCAGAATATTAAAGCCAAAAGTTAGGGGTGCATATTATACACAAGATATGCATTTATCCAGAATATAGCATATTATACACAAGATATGTATATATCCAGAATATTAAAGCCAAAAGTTAGGGGTGTGTATTATACACAAGATATGCATTTATCCAGAATATAGCTTATTATACACAAGATATGTATATATCCAGAATATTAAAGCCAAAAGTTAGGGGTGCATATTATACACAAGATATGCATTTATCCAGAATATAGCATATTATACACAAGATATGTATATATCCAGAATATTAAAGCCAAAAGTTAGGGGTGCGTATTATACATAAGATATGCATTTATCCAGAATATAGCATATTATACACAAGATATGTATATATCCAGAATATTAAAGCCAAAAGTTAGGGGTGCATATTATACACAAGATATGCATTTATCCAGAATATAGCATATTATACACAAGATATGTATATATCCAGAATATTAAAGCCAAAAGTTAGGGGTATATTATACATAAGATATGCATTTATCAGAATATAGCATATTATACACAAGATATGTATATATCCAGAATATTAAAGCCAAAAGTTAGGGGTGCGTATTATACATAAGATATGCATTTATCCAGAATATAGCATATTATACACAAGATATGTATATATCAGAATATTAAAGCCAAAAGTTAGTGCATATTATACATAAGATATATTTATCCAGAATATAGCATATTATACACAAGATATGTATATATCCAGAATATTAAGCCAAAATAGTTAGGGGCATATTATACACAAGATATGCATTTATATAGCATATTATACACAAGATATGTATATATCCAGAATATTAAAGCCAAAAGTTAGGGGTGCATATTATACACAAGATATGCATTTATCCAGAATATAGCATATTATACACAAGATATGTATATATCCAGAATATTAAAGCCAAAAGTTAGGGTGCATATTATACACAAGATATGCATTTATCAGAATATAGCATATTATACACAAGATATGTATATATCCAGAATATTAAAGCCAAAAGTTAGGGGTGCATATTATACACAAGATATGCATTTATCCAGAATATAGCATATTATACACAAGATATGTATATATCCAGAATATTAAAGCCAAAAAGTTAGGGTGCATATTTTACACACAAGATATGCATTTATCCAGAATATAGCATATTATACACAAGATATGTATATATCCAGAATATTAAAGCCAAAAAGTTAGGGGTGCATATTATACACAAGATATGCATTTATCCAGAATATAGCATATTATACACAAGATATGTATATATCCAGAATATATACACAAAAGCATTTATCCAGAATATAGCATATTAAATAAGATTATATATCTAGAATATTGCATATTATACACAAGATATGCATTTATCAGAATATAGAATAGGCCAAGATATGTATATATCCAGAATATTAAAGCCAAAATTATACACAAGATATATATATATCAAGATATATTATATCCAGAAAATTAAAGGTGCAGGGGTGCATATTATACACAAGATATGCATTTATCCAGAATATAGCATATTATACACAAGATATGTATATATCCAGAATATTAAAGCCAAAAGTTAGGGGTGCATATTATACACAAGATATGCATTTATCCAGAATATAGCATATTATACACAAGATATGTATATATCCAGAATATTAAAGCCAAAAGTTAGGGGTGCATATTATACACAAGATATGCATTTATCCAGAATATAGCATATTATACACAAGATATGTATATATCTAGAATATTAAGGCCAAAAAAAGTTAGGGGTGCGTATTATACACAAGATATGCATTTATCCAGAATATAGCATATTATACACAAGATATGTATATATCTAGAATAATATTAAGGCCAAAAATACATAGGAAAGCATTTATCCAGAAAAGTTATTATACACAAGATATGTATATATCCAGAATATACAAAAGATATGCATTTATATTTATCCAGAATATAGCATATTATACACAAGATATGTATATATCCAGAATATTAAAGCCAAAAGTTAGGGGTGCATATTATACACAAGATATGCATTTATCCAGAATATAGCATATTATACACAAGATATGTATATATCTAGAATATTAAGGCCATAAGTTAGGGGTGCGTATTATACATAGGATATGCATTTATCCAGAATATAGCATATTATACACAAGATATGTATATATCCAGAATATTAAAGCCAAAAGTTAGGGGTGCATATTATACACAAGATATGCATTTATCCAGAATATAGCATATTATACACAAGATATGTATATATCCAGAATATTAAAGCCAAAAGTTAGGGGTGCATATTATACACAAGATATGCATTTATCCAGAATATAGCATATTATACACAAGATATGTATATATCTAGAATATTAAGGCCAAAAGTTAGGGGTGCATATTATACACAAGATATGCATTTATCCAGAATATAGCATATTATACACAAGATATGTATATATCCAGAATATTAAAGCCAAAAGTTAGAGGTGCGTATTATACATAAGATATGCATTTATCCAGAATATAGCATATTATACACAAGATATGTATATATCCAGAATATTAAAGCCAAAAGTTAAGGGTGCATATTATACACAAGATATGCATTTATCCAGAATATAGTATATTATACACAAGATATGTATATATCCAGAATATTAAAGCCAAAAGTTAGGGGTGCATATTATACACAAGATATGCATTTATCCAGAATATAGCATATTATACACAAGATATATATATATCTAGAATATTAAGGCCAAAAGTTAGGGGTGCGTATTATACACAAGATATGCATTTATCCAGAATATAGCATATTATACACAAGATATGTATATATCTAGAATATTAACAAAAGTTACGGGTGCATATTATACATAAGATATGCATTTATCCAGAATATAGCATATTATACACAAGATATGTATATATCTAGAATATTAAGGCCAAAAGTTAGGGGTGCGTATTATACATAAGATATGCATTTATCCAGAATATAGCATATTATACACAAGATATGTATATATTTAGAATATTAAGGCCAAAAGTTACGGGTGCATCTGATACAGTGCATATATAACCACTGCAGTTCTTTTTCTTCTCTTCCTCTTTTTAAATCTCTCAGTAAAATCATTAAATTGATCTATTTGTAGTAAGGTCAGTTGTGACAGGAAAGTAAACTGGTTTTGAGATGTGTATAAAGTGTTATGGATAGCAGATAAGTAGGTAGATATGAATAAGTGTATTAATGTGTAGATTTTTATTAAAAAAAAGTAGTCCAGTAGGTCAAGTTATTATTTGACTGTAAGTGGATAAGCTGTTGTTTAAAATGTATGACTAATATTTGTCTTTCTGAATTATTAAATTATAGGAATGGCTTGGTTTAATTTCTACATTGCAAATATATGGAATCTTCATGGCTATTACATTTGTGATTGACTTTTCAGCTGACTTTATTGTTCAAATAGTCTTAGATGAGTCAGTAGAAATGTTTAGGCTGGTTCTAACTTAACAGAAAATAATTTATCACAAGCACATACCATATTTACATATGTATTGAAATACAAAGTAATATTGCATTTTTGTCAGTAATAGAAAATTGTTGAAATAAGATGTTATTTTTTTTAATTTAATGAAGGTTTTTGACAATAATTTATTCCTAGCTTCATTTCATCTTCTTAATGGTCCTTTTTTATCACAGTACTCAAAATTATTTGAGTTCTAAAACAGTAACTTTAAAAAGTTAGAAAAAAATAAACAGCTTCTTACATTCCTCACCTCAAGAACCCATCTTTGATTGGCATTACCTTACAAATTTTGGCCATGAAATCAATTACTGAGAGTAAGAGAAACAGAATGGGCAATAAATGAAGAGGATTCAAGGAGACAGAAGATGACAATTGACATTGCATTTAAACTTTTGGAGAATGTAGTTGATAGGAAAGCACAAAGTTCAAAGAGAGTTCCACGAGCAAGAAGTGTAAGAGAAGAAACTGTTAGTATAGAACTTACAGTTACATTGAGCTGTTGCAACAGTGAAATTATAAGACCTATCTGCCAATCTGGAACTGCCCTTAAATTCATGAAGCTGAAAATATAAATATTACAATGAAAATATTTATAGAAAGGGCACAGGTCATGTATGTTATGGCAATAGGAAAGTTACTGAAGCTGAGATGCCAGTTCAGATCCAATAACTTTGTAGATACTTTTTTGTATTTTGTTAAGAATCTTTAGATATATGGCAGAAGTCCCAGACCAGATATGGCAACAACATTCGATGCACAGACGAATGCTAGACTTATAAATATGCAAGAGTGTTTTGAGATGAGCAGCTTTATGTCAGTAAAGCTGAGTAAAAGTATTTTTATGCTGATACATTTATATGAATTCTGACACTCAGTTTGGGTAAGTTTGACTAGTTCCCTGATTAGAAAAAGTCCTAAATAAAAAGAAATTATTTTCTTTTTTATGATTTGCAATAAAAGATTTTTTTGGGACCAGTGGAAAGTGAAATACAGGGTGCGATGGATAAATTGTCGCCATTATATATTTTTAATTTTCTGCATGTGTGCTGTTCATTTTTTTTTGTTTTTTTTTTATTATTATTATTATTTTGAGCACTGTCTGTGAGAAAAAGAGCACCATGACGCAATTCAATCTGCCACAAATGGAAGTGGCATGCTGTACTGCTTGGCATTCACACTGGAAGTTCCAATACGAACATTTCAGAGCGTTTGGGTGTCAATCTGAGGACACTGCAGGGGATTCAGAAAGAGTTGGATGAGTCTAATGGTGATTACGAAGGTGTTTGGCGTGATCATTAGTGATGGCGACATTATGCCTCCATTCCTCTTCCCACAGGGCCTCAGACTCAACACAAAGACCTACATTAATACTTTGAAGAGGTAGTGCTGCCCTAGATCAAGAGGGTGACTGCTGAAAGACTCTATGAGTGGCAACAGGACTCTGCACCATGCCACGCAATCAGAAGAATCCAGGATGGATGCCCAACAATTTCTGCAACCACATCACTCCTTACACCTGGCCACCTAATTCCCCAGGCTGCAACCCCCTTGATTATTATGTGTGGGGTACAGTTCAGCGAGAGAACAACAAAACTCCTGAAGGCAAGGATTATGGAAGCATTCACCAACTTAAATAAGGAGACTGACCAGAGGAGTTGCAAGAGATTTCGAAACCTTCTGGAGGCTGTGGCTGAAGACAATGGTGATTTTATTGAACATATTTACTCTTTAGTATTTCAAGATATTTTTGTGTAATTTTGGTAAATATATCTGTTAAAAAGAGATGTGTTATTTTCATTTCTGCATAATTTAGACAACAATTTATTTATCACACCCTGTAGTATCAAGCGCTATGGTCAATGAATCGTTTATGTTGCATGACTTAACACTAGACGTTAGATGTTAGACGACATCATTTTCACAAGAGAAGTGATCTACGTCAACCTTGGCAATGAGCCTGCATCCACCACTGCGAAGTTATAAATCAGATTAAAAGTGTTTTATTCTAAATGTTTTCATGTGACACTGAGTTTGACAGTAAAAGTGACTGGCAACCAGACTGGAAAGAAAGTTATAAACAAAAAGCAACAATTTCTTTTTTTGTTGATTTACATAAAATGTTGTTTTCTTGAACAAAATGTACGACGGAAAGTGAAATAGTATCAATCACCGAAAATGTTTTCAGTGAATAATTTACAATGTAAGAATTAGCCCGCTAAAATTATTTTACGTCGTTTTCACAGGGTTCAAAATGATTTTCTGGGGATTCTTACCGCAAGACGCTCCTTGGTGATAGGCCTGTATCTCTTGGGAGATTTCATTGTGCTGTGTCTGTTGTGGAGTCCAAATGTCGATGTTAAACGAACACTGAAAACATTAAAATTGAAGAAGTGACACAGGCCAAGGCAAGGATAACAAGAACAAGAAGTTTAGATAAAATGTACCAAAAAAGGAAAATACAATCAAAGAATCCTGATGCTTCAAATGCCCTAGGTGGACGTGCTGGTAGTTGACTGTTGGTTTTAGATGCCTCAACAGTTGATGATGACCGAAGCAACTTGAGTGGTGCTAAAGGTTGACAGACAGTTGGTGTATTTGGTTGGTACTAGCTGGCAGTTGTAGCCCAGAGCAGACGGTTGTTGGTAACCAGAAGATGAAGACGAAACTGCTTGGTCAATAAGGCAGTCAGCAAAGGTCGATAGACAGTCGGCATGTAGAGCTGGTACTAGAAGGCAGTCTTAGCCGAGTGTAGGCGGTTGAAACCACGGTGATCTGCGAGATGATGGGCAGCAGGGAGTGGTATCTGAATCGGCAAGTGGATTAGTAGAAGTCAAGCGGAAGTCAGTTGGCCGATGGTGATCGCTATTGGTTGTTGATGTTCGCTGGTTGCTGGTCGTGGTCGCTGGTCCAGATACTACCCAATCATTTAATAATGGTAGATGAGTTATTGGAGTGACCATATTGATTGATGGATTGTTCGTTTCATCAGTTCCCATCCTGCCTGGCTGTGTCAAATCGCGTCATGGTCACCACTTATTGTGGGGTCCAAATGACAATGTCAGACAAACCCTGCAAACATTAAAATTGAAGAAGTGACACAGGCCAAGGCAAGAATAATGAGAACAAGGAGTTTAAATAAAATTTATTATTGACAGAAAAAAGGAAAATACAATCAAAGAATCTAGATGTTTCAAATGCCCTGGGTGGTCATGTTGCTGTTGGTCTTAGATGTGTCGACAGTTGATGATGACCAGAGTAACTTGAGTGGTGTCAAAGGTTGACAGACAGTTGGTGTATTGGGTTGGTACTAGCTGGCAGTCATACCC
The DNA here is from genome assembly GCA_903632075.3 of Acanthosepion pharaonis. Classification (NCBI taxonomy): domain Eukaryota; kingdom Metazoa; phylum Mollusca; class Cephalopoda; order Sepiida; family Sepiidae; genus Acanthosepion; species Acanthosepion pharaonis. The sequence continues at coordinate 2,962,310 of CAHIKZ030000273.1, forward strand.
CAGGACAGACGGTTGAAACCATGATGATGTATGGGACTCTACTAAATTTATTGATCCTTGATTATCGACATATAGATTTACTGGTGCCTCATGATTACCCTTCATATCACAGAATAACTGTTTCAGAAAATTTGCTTCTTGTATTGCATACCGTATATACTCGTGTATAAGTCGACTTAATGTATAGTGCGACCCCTTAATTTTTTGTGAAAAACCTGTTTTTAGCGTATAGCTTGAGTATAATGCCACCCCAGCTTCTGAGCAATACTAGTAGACCAACCAGAGTCAAATATTACTAATAAAAAGGCTTAAACACTAATATTCCATGGTCATAATTTATTCCATTGGAATCGTAAATACGATCCAATTCATCAGACCTACAAATTCAAAAAGAAAACAGAAAAAAACAAGTGTTTAAGCCTTTTTATTATATCTTTACTCTGTCCTGGACATTGAGTTCTACCTGGATTCTATCCTCTTGGAATTATTTTTTATACAAATATATATGTATGTATGTGTATGTATGTATGTATATATATATTTTATATATATGGTTGCATATGTATGTGTATATTTACCACTAATATTATCTATGTATATATATATATATATATATATATATATATATATATATATATATATACACACACACACACACACACACACACATATATATATATATATATATATATATATATATATATATATATCAGACAAAAAGCTGGTAGAAAAGCAATACCTCAGTGGTGTTGTAAACATGCGAATGGAGATGAATACATATTGGAGAAATGAAAAAAAAAACGTTGTTATTTCTTCATTTATCGAAGGTATTTGTAAATTTTAAGCAGCACACATCGTGAATGACATTCTACTGTTGATGTAGAAACTGTAAGAATCTAGGCTATGGGAGATAGGCTAAAGGAACTTACCTGTATCATTAAGGTTAGCGAAAGGTGCCGTGAAAATGTAGACCTGATGGTCACCGAAAATGCATGAATTTTTAACCCCTCCAAAAATAAATTACTTGTGTATAGTACAAGTGATCACTGAAAATGTATGATTTTTAACCTCTTCAAAAATAATTACTTGTGTATTGTGCACCTCCTTATTTTTTGCGTAAAAAATCTGATCATAAAAATTGCACTATGAGGTAAGGTAAAATCCTATTTTCCACTCCATGTGTTGACAAGGCAACAATGGTTTGCCTCTTTAATTTCCAGGAATCCAATGAAGCATCACTATTTAATTGGTAAATGCTTTTTCTGAATTTGCCAAATCCACAAAATCCAATTAAATCTAACTCATTTTTAGACCTTTTAAATTTGAGGCTGTAATGTGAAATACTCCTAATATACTCTAAGACAAATTTTAGTGCACGTTAGTCGGTTTTGCTAAATGTTTTATTTTAATCACCATATAACATAAATCAGGTCTAGCAATAATCATTGCATCGATTAAACTGCCGATGATTTCTATGTTATTGGTCCTAACTCGCTATCTCAACTTCAGTCACTTTTTTCACTGGCGTAATGTAGCTTACCTGCGCCATTTATATAAATATTTTCATTGTAATTGTTCTGATGAGCTTTCCTCGTTGTTATCTAGACTTTATTAATTTAAGCACAGTAAGGGATCGGCAGCAAAGTCACATATTTTTACAGTTGAAATGTCTAGATGAAACCGTAAGTTAACAATTTCTTCTTTCGCACTTCCTGCTCGTGGAACTCTCTTGTTTTTTTGTTTTTTTTCTTTTTTTTTTTATGTCGCTGCAATGACCAACTCGCTACCGAAGTCACATTTTATTTTACTCTTGAAGTATTTGAAATTTGTGTGTACACACATTAATCCTTTAATTTAATTTAATTCTGGTGAGAACTTATGAAACAAATTTTTCCATTTTTTCTTTCATCCATTTGCTTAGGTTGCAAACAAGATTTTCCCCTTTTTTCATTTGTTTATATAAAACCTTTTTACGTTGTTCAACATACATCTCACAATCGATCCTGGCGTTGTTTTAAAGTCCGTCTGATGTATAATTAAATTATCTTGTGTAGCTTGTTGTATCAGCGTTCTTATTGACGTAATTATAGCTGCTAGGGAAAATGTTGCTTGGCAGTCTATATTTTGAAGATAGGAATACTCTTTTGTTGCATAACGAGCTTTGAAATGTTCTTCCTTGTTGTGCCTTAATTTCACAACACAAACCCCTCCACCTCCAATAATTTTATTGTCTTTCGGAATTGGAAAGAGTTCATAAGTTCCATTTTCTTTGAGTTCCCTTATCTCATCATGCATTGTTTGCCATTTATTTGCTTCAGTAGATATCGTAACTTCTTTTATGTTTTACGTTGTCTCTCATTCTCGAGCAATAATATATGGTCGAATTATCATTTTAGCATAATTTGGTGAAAAATTAACTGAAACGCCATTTTCTGTAGCGGCTTAAACTGACAATATATTTTGTTTATAAGAAGGAATATGTTATGGTAATTTACCCACTCTTTGTTTCTTCTCTTTAATAGAAAAATGGCGGCATCATCTTTGGGAGCCATGACATTGGGACGTCTTTCATCAGCTATTTCAATAAAAATGTGGCGTAGAAATAAAAATGAGGTATCGTACAGCTTGTCTTGATGTAAGTAACCTACATACCGAGTTTGAACGAGAAAAAAGTTGAATTTATCATTTTTT